>JBCEWC010004267.1:0-27761 GCA_038996855.1 Solanum aculeatissimum | reverse complement strand
CCCGATAATTCTTTGAAAATTTTTTATTTCTAATATTAGATTTTCAGAAATAATAATATTTAAATATATTTAATTGTATCATTTTTTTTTAGTTTTTGCACTATTAAATTTAATTATATTTAAATTTAAATATATATTTGTATTGTTAGAATAGAAATATACTAAGAATGTATTAAAATAGTCTATGATTTGCCTATATTAAGAAAAAGAACTATAGATCAATAACAATTAAAAATTTATGTCATGTTTGTCAATAAAAAATTGTCATCTACCAATTATATTGTTTTTATGCTCTATAGAAAACATGTTAATAGAAAAAAGGTTAACTATATGAAAATTAAAATCAACTTTATCCCATGAGTATTCGCAAAAAGCAAAAAAACACCTTGAAAATATTTTTATACAGTTAAGTTTTTTGAGTCTTATTAATGACAAAAGTGTCTTTAATAATTTATTCTTTGGTGGGAGGAAAATGTTAAAGTAGAGGCAGTATATTTTTTATATATATTTTTGTTAATAGACGCATGCAATACACATATACTAAATTAATTTTAAAAGTGTAAAGACCCGTAGAAATGTTGATTGAACTTTTTGCCCTTAATTAAAAGACTATGCTTTAGATAAAATCGTCTTTTCACAAATTTTCTTTAAATTATTATTTAATTATATTTATCATATTGACTTCTAAAATATATGGAAAGAAGTGAACTTATTTGATTTACTTCTACTTCTTCCTTATTTGAATCAGGATACCTGCACCTGCAAAGGAAAATTCTAATTTACATGGTTCTAATTAGTTATAGAATCTCTATATATAAAACGTTGATAAATAAATAAAAAATTGAATAGAATTATATTGTTATTTTACATATAGTTTTTAGTATTTTTCTTTTGAAATTCTTAATCACATTGATTAATTTTTTCATGTATCGTATTTTGTATTTATCTATTTAGATCATTTATTTTCTAATAACGTTATTTTAATTTATTTTGCAGAGTTCATGACATAATTCATGAGCTCAAACTTTTCGGAAAAAATAGAGAAAAAGTTGACGGTGACAATCGATGATTTGTCTTATTGGTGAGTAATGCATCAACTTTTTACATCAAATTTGGATTAATGATATTTATTATTGAAATATCTACCTTACTACAAGTAATAATTTGATTTTTAAATAACTATACATATTTAAATTTTCTCTTAACAAATTAATTTCATGTTTCTAATTCAAAGGATGTAAAAAAGTACCACACAAACGTGTAGGTTCTTAAATACATTACTTTTATAAAAGAATAATTTAATAACAATCAAGAGATATATCATATCATAATAATTCAGTTAATATGCACCAGAGAGAGTATATGTTAAGCATAGGGAATCTTCCAAAAGAGAATTATATATTTCCAAAAGTATTGTATGCATCAGACAGCTGTATCAAGTTGATTTTTCTGTAACACACTCATCCATCATATCAATTGTTGTTTATCAATTGTTGTTATATCCATGCAATGCAAATTGCTAACTTTCACGTCATAATATTAGCTGTCAAATGGCCCCTTAATTAATTCTTCAAAGCCAAGTCAACATTAAAACATATATAGCCACCATGCCCTTTTCCCTAACCACTTCAACGCTCACCAATTAATTAAAAAAAATAAAGAAAGTGTACACTTAGATGAAATAATTGTATGTATGCGTAAATATAAATGTGTACAAGCATGTGTACATCTAAACTTGTATAAAATTGAACAGACAGACATATTCGTCCTACGTAGCATTTTGCGTGATAATTTTATGTCCTATATGCCTACGTGAATTATGCCACGTAGGACGCATGTGTCTATTTGTTCAACTTTATATATGTTCAAGTGTCTACTTGCGCACACCCAAAGTTAGATGGCATGGATATCAGCTAAAATCAAGTTAAAAAACATATTTATTTATTATGACTATTATATATATAAATACACACAGATAATGATACAATTTTTTTTCTTTGGGACATTCTACTTGAAATTTAGTGTATGCATAAAATTAATAATGATTAGTATAAATATTTTGATATTTGAAAAACATCATTGATATCATAGGTAGAATGTTATTATAGAAAAATAAAATATAACATAAAAATTTGATTATGAAGAAAATCATATCATTATAGTGAAATGTCATTATAATGAATAACACTCCATTTGAATATATACAACTATGTTTCTTGTATTGCTAACCTCATTTCGTAGTGATTTCACCAAACGTATGAAATCCAAACAAAATTAATTTTACGTGGGGTCTCGAAAATTTCAAAACCATCACACATGAGATAGATGTAGTAAGCCCTATTCCTACCAAAACAAATAAAGAAGAGCTAACTGTATCATTATTTTTATCAGGAGGTTCAAAATTAAATATAAAAAAGTGACAAAAAATACTTTTAATCATATATATATTATAATTTTTTGATAAAGGAAGTTTATAATGAACCTCGTACCCAATTAGCTTAGCTCATGAATTAAGGGGTTAATTATATATATATGTTGTTATATTATTAATTAATGAAACATGCAATGGTATGCCAATTTTCATTTTTATCATGTTATAAATTATTTATATCATAGATATTATCTGTAATTACGTTATAAGTTTTATGTTTTGTCGGTGCATAGAGCTTTAAAATGTGAAAAAATAGATTCACTTCTTTGGGAACCAAGAAAAATCAATGAAAAGGAAATCCAACCCCCCACCCCACCCCCCCACACAAAAAAAATTTTAAAAATAAAAATAATGTGTTTCTCCCAACACCCTCTACACAGTCACCCCCCAACACTACTATATATAACACCTCTAATTTAACCAAGTCCATGCACTTCAAACACAAAATATTTAAAATTTCTAAAATCCAGTCAAACACCATGATCAAAACTTCAAGTTGTATATTTTCTTTCTTGTTTCTGATATGTTTCTTGATGGTGGTGGTTTTGGGGGGAACTTTCGACCAGGAATTCGATGTTACATGGGGTTATGGGAGGGTAAAAATACTCGAAAACGGGCAACTTCTCACTCTTTCCCTTGACAGAAGTTCAGGCTCTGGATTTAAGTCTAAAAGACAATTTATGTTTGGAAAGATTGACATGAAGATCAAACTTGTCCCTGGTAATTCTGCAGGCACTGCTACTACATACTACGTAAGTTAATCATAGTAGCTAACATGCTAATTCATACTTACTTTCCATGGACCATAACATGATTTGATACCTTATAAAATATTTAATTTTGATCGTGAATTCGAACACAGTTATCTTCAGTGGGCTCAGCTCATGATGAAATTGACTTTGAGTTTCTTGGAAATGTAAGTGGAGAGCCTTATATAGTTCATACAAATGTGTATGCACAAGGCAAGGGAGACAGGGAGCAACAATTTTATCTTTGGTTTGAC
Organism: Solanum aculeatissimum; assembly: GCA_038996855.1. Taxonomy (NCBI): domain Eukaryota; kingdom Viridiplantae; phylum Streptophyta; class Magnoliopsida; order Solanales; family Solanaceae; genus Solanum; species Solanum aculeatissimum. The sequence continues at coordinate 24,327 of JBCEWC010004267.1, read as the reverse complement.
CCTACTAAGGATTTCCACACCTACTCTATTCTTTGGAATCCAAGAAGTATCATGTAAGCATGCCTTTTCTGTTAAGATATACAAAATTAATTAAATAAAAAATATTATCAATTCATTAATCCTTTGTGTGAACTAGTTATTATATACTTTCCCCCTTCTAGTGTTGTTTGTTTTTCCTATATAAACTTGTGTGAGATGATTCATATGTTTAAAATGTTTCATGTGATTTTAATTAGGGGTAAAATGAATTAGGGGTAAAACATTCAAAATATTAATTAGGGGTAAAATGAATTACTCCCTTTGCTCTTTTTTAGTTATCATAGTTTATTTTTTGAGACTCAAATGAAATGTACTTTGAATAACATTTTACGATGTATTTTTCATTATATTGATATAAAAAAATATTATAATTTACAATACTTTTGTATGATTTTTTAGAACCCAAATTTTTATTTCAAAATATTGAATGAATGTAATGTAATTATGAAAATTAATCAAATTAATTTCTACAAAGTGTAACCTGAGAATAAAAAAAATATAAAGGGAGTAAATCTATCATTAGTCAGAAGTCTCAATGAAATCAAAAAACCAGGTAGTTATTTAAAAAAAACTTTAGAATTAAATGCTAAAATTGTAGTATTAATTAAACTAAATGATTTTCTATATATTGGTAAACTTGGGTTGGTAGGGGCTGAGCTATAAAGTTAAGCAACTATATGAAAATGACTAAATTAAAACTTATTATTAAGATAAGGATTTAACTTATGTTCATCAATAGCATAATGAATTTTTTTAGTTTAATAATTTTTCTATTCTTAATTATATGACTTATTTTTTTTAGTCGATTTAAAAAAGCAAGACACATTTCTAAAATTTAATAATAATTTAACTTATATGTGTCCGAGATTCAAAAGTATTTTTTTTTAAATTTCGAGTCAAGTCAAAGTAATCACATAAATTAGGATAGAGGAGTAATACAATTTTTCTTGAGAAGGCAAACCTTGGAGCGCAACAACAGTAAAAGTGTCTTCCTTTGAACACAAGTTTAACCACGAAAATAACCACTAATACTTGCATTAAGATAGGTTATCTACGTCATATTTTTTGGGACGTGGCCGTTCTTTATATCCCATATGAACACTAGATACTTGGTGCATTAGACTATTCTTTAAACACTTTTTCCTTGATTAAACACATGATGTACAAATAACATATTTTCTTCTAATTTATTATATATATCAGATTTTTAATAGACGGGACACCAATAAGGCAATACAAGAATGTTGAAGCAACACATGGAATACCTTATCCAAAGAACCAACCAATGTGGTTATATTCAAGTCTATGGAATGCTGAGGAATGGGCAACAAGGGGAGGCCTTGTGAGGACTGATTGGAGTAAAGCCCCTTTTATTGCTTCTTATAGAAACTTCAATGCCCAAACTTGTGCTATGTCATCTTGCTCCAACAATCCAACAGCCAACTCTTGGTTAACTCAATCATTGGATAGTGCTGGCCTAGCAAGGATGAAGTGGGTGCAAAAGAACTATATGATTTACAACTATTGCACTGATGCTAAACGTTTCCCTCAAGGATTCCCACATGAATGCTCTCTAAATTAATCTAAGAAAACTAAAAAAAGTGATTGTGGTAATAGTTCCCTTTGCTTTAATTTCATGCTAAAAAAAGTTGTTGTCTTTATTTGATACTATAAAAAAATGTATAGTAGCTCACCTGAGAGTGATATTATTTGATTGTACTTATGTAATAAGTTGGACATATTGATTTGACTTGTTCTTGTTATATGTCTCAAAAGTATCCCCCACCCCTCCCTCACAGAACACTAGGGAAAGAAGTTATGCTTATCTCTAATATATGGTTCTCGTTTCATTTCATCTGTTTTACTTATCATATTTTGTTTGTACACTTTCTAAGAAGAAGAAAATAACTAGATTTTTTTTTTGCACCACGTTAATATCTCTCCACATGTTTATAATTAATTAATAAAGATTAAAACAAACAATTAATTATATCTTAATCTTTTAAAATGTCAATTATTAATTTTAATTATCAATTTTAAATTAAGTCTCTCCACATTTTTTCTTTTCTTAAAAAGTCATTTAACAATAGCTTTACGTTTTACAAAAGTTTTTTTTCTCACTAAATTTCTTGATAGATATATCATATTAATTTCTTATTTTTCATGCCATCTAGAATGATTTTGGATATAAAAATATCGAATTTAATTGTTTAGTTTTACGTATATGTCAACTTAAATCCTAAATCATTTTAAAATAAAGTAATATTGTCCTAATGAGGGTGATTTCTGGTGCAATTGTTAATTATTTGCGTGTAGAATATAAAGGTTCTTGAGTGAATTTTTATATCACTATAAATCATGTAATTCATCTATTGGTGTTTCAATAAAATTATTAGAAATGAAATTATATTTTTTCTAACAAAACGAATAAACAGTTGATGGGAATCCTTAAACCTCATATAATAACATACATAAATGCTAGTTACCTCTTTGCACAATATTTTTAAAATTTCGATTCATTTCATATCAAAACGACATTACAAATAGGGATGATAATGGGGCAGATGCGGGGCGGGTTGAGCTCAACCTGTAATTTTTTAAATGGCCCCACCTCGCATGGTGACTTTTTTCATTTTCAATCCGCCCCGCATAAACCTGTCTCGATCACTTAAATTTTTAAGTTATTTTATTTTTTAATTGAATTTAATATGAAAAATTAAAATTCGTAATTTTTTTAAAAAAATCATTAATTAACTATTTTTAGTTAACATTTCAACAATTGTTTCTTAATAGTGATTTAAAAGTTTCTAATTAATATTTTAACAACTAACAATTTATTGGGCATGTCTAGTTTAAATTTTAGAAAAAAAAAATTTAAAGTCAATGTTAAGTATAAAAAGAAATATCTTTGATTTTTACTAATGACAAAGATTTAATTTTTTCCGAATTCCTATTTGATTTTTTAAACTCGCAACCCGCCCCACCCCGCATTAGGTTTAAAAATAGTTACTTCAACCCTCCCTGCACCCGCCCCGCCCCACAAACTTTAAACCTACCCCACCCCACATAGCTCTAACCCCATCCCATCCCATCCCGTTGCCATCCCTAATTACGACTTCAATCCTATTCTTTTTAAATTCTAGTATTGTTATTCTCTCTCTCTTTAATTTCGTTTTTTATTATTTTTAGAAAAACAAACTCTCTCGATCTCTCTTCAATTTTGTCCATTTTTTCTCTTTTATTATTTGAATTTTTCTCTCTCTCTTCAATTTTATCATTTTATATCTCAGAAAGTTTTTTCTCTATCTAGTATTGTTTGAATTTTTTCTTTCTCTTCTTTAATTCTATTTTAATTTTATGGATAAATTTCTTTTTGCTTCTCTCTCTTCAATTTTATGTATTTTAGTTATAAAAAGAAAAAAAGTTATTATTGGTATCATTTTTTAACTATAATGAATAACTTACAATAAAATATAATCAAATTGCATACCTATTATAAAATATTACACTTAAAATATTATTTTATAGTTTGAATTTTAAATTTAAGTATATTAAATAATATACATTGTTGATTTAAGTTTGGTGTACAATTATGTTTAAAAACAGTGAATAAGTTACACTAAAAAATAATCAAATTAATAAATAACTAGAACATATATGAAAAATCACCAATATTGACAAAGTTTCATTCGTAAAAATTTTTAATTACAAAGTATTATATCTGTGATATTGTTTTACAAAGTAATACCAACATATCAAACAATTACATTAAAGTAGATATACAATTAATAACTTTACACCACAAAAATATATTAAATTGGAGTTTTTTCAGCAATGTTTATGACGCTCGTCGTAATTGATGCTTACATCATAAATTACTTCTTCAATCTTGAAATTCACATATTTTCCTATGATGCATTTCAACAAAAAGTTAAGAACATACTAAACACAAGTTTTCACATACAAATTAGAAAACCAAAAGATTCAAAAAGATATACCAAAGATAGACAAAAGAAACACACCATTGTTTACAAATACACCATATTAAAACACAAACATATACCAAAGAAATGATTAATTGAATATTTACACATACTTGGCTGACACCATTATGACACCATTATAACACCATCATAGCTATCAAACTGAAACCATTTATAACTACTACCATTATAGAAGCAACATAAGCACCACTATGATACCCCGTAACTCTATCCTCACATGTACCTATGTTTTGAGACTCATTCTTACGTATGAGAAGTGTATTAGGGTTATAAAAGACTTCTAACACTTAGACGAGTTCAAAACTTCCCAATAAATTGAGTTTCTAGTGATCGATTATGCAAGGGTCGACTTTAAATGATCATAACTCTTATCACACAAAGAATTAGGTGGTACATGACCTATAAAATGAAAGCTCTTTAAATTAGCTTTCCAATGTAACTAGTTTTACCTCATTTGAAGTTTGGAGTCAAAAGTTATGGTCATTTTACTGAACACTGCCAGAGCAGGGTGATTCCACGAAACCCTATACGGGTTGTGAATCGACATATGACCCGTAGGGCTAGGTTTCGTGAAAGGTCCAGAAAGTTAGATTTTAAGCCCCAGACTTCACGAATCCACCTATGGGTTGTGAAATCTTCTATGGGTCATGAATAAGTCTTGTGAGAGGTTCCAGTAACCTCAAAAGCATGCACAAAAGTTTACAAAAGGTCCCTACGAGTGAACTTCTATGGTAGATCTCATAGAATGTTCCAGTGGCCTTAAGAACGTGGCCTAAAAGTTCACGGAAGTGACCCACGAGTCGTGGAACGTTCCACGGGCCGTAAAGGGTCTCGTGGATGATTTTTTCAGTTTTTTTTAAAGGGTTATTGTGGTCTTTTCTCACCCTTTTAAAACCTAAACTCAACTTTTAACACCTAAATTAAGCCCTAAACATATCAGTACGTTATTTTTACGCAAAAATGCATCCTCCAAACGTAGAACGAGATTTGAAGAGAGAAAAAGACAAGGGTGTGAAGAGAGAACTTGAGGATTCTTCCAAGCTACTCCAAGATTCAAACTTCCAGGTATGTAAGGCTAACTAAAACATGAATTTTGTTCTTTCATGTGCCCCATAACCTGAATTGATGGAATTGTTGATGAATTGAGTCTTCCATGGATGTTCTTCAAGGTTTTTCTTAAAAATTTTAATGTATTTTTGTATAATTATGCATGAATTATAATTTTCATGAATTAATTACTTGAAATAAAGAATTTTTACTTTTCTACATGAACCCTAGCATGAATTCTTGATGTTTTGCATATTACACTTAAATGGGCATACATGAGTATAAATTGAGCTTGAAAAGTCTATATAATCCCTAAATATATTCAACTTCATTTTTGTTTTCTGGAATGCTATGAGCCTAAATGATGCATGATTGAGTCTTTACAAGTCAAAAACTGAATCTTACAAAAATGTAACCACAGAGTTGATGATTGATGTGATGAACTGAGTTGATGAATGTCCAATGAGACTAGATGAATGAGTTAACCATAGAGTTGAGGTCTTATGAGTATAATGAATCTTGGGAGGAGTATTGAGCACCGAATTGAATAAGAGTAAGTCCAATGCGAACTCAATAACTACGTTGCCATCGTAGGAGAGGATTAAACTGTAAAATTGGATGTTTCCTTATTGTCCTGAAAAGAGAACCTGAAGTTATTATTGTGGATAGACTGATGAGATGTCCTTTACCTTGGCAAGATATTGGAAGAATGTGGCAACAACATCATTTTGTTGTATCATCACCGGCTCATAGCTGATGGTTGTCAGTTAGAGAAACTCCCAAATAAGTCTTGACAGTACTCTGAGTGGATGGGATGAGATGGTACACGAGTGGTCATTGTCTAAACTGTATTTCTTACTTTAGACTCTTGACTTGATGATTGAGCTTCCTATTTCTTGAGTTGAGTTATTTTGAGTTATTATTCTGCCTTTACATGTTTCAATTTGCCATTTTACATACCAGTACATTTCACGTACTGACGCTCATTTGGACATGCATCTTTTTATGATGCAGAGATAGGTACTAGTAGTCATCAACAAGTGCTCCATTGAGGACCTATTTGCATTAAGTTGATTGGTGAGTCCTCCCCTACTTTCGGAGGATGTTATGTTTCTTTCTAGCTTTAAGTTTAGACTTATTTTATTTCATTTTGAGGTAGCCATGGACCTATCATTGACATCGGTTAGTCAGATATTTAGAGACTTCATAGACTAGACAATCGAGTGTGATTGGATGTTATTTGTGACTAGTTTTCTTCCATAGTCATCTTACTTCATCGATGGATAGATTGTTTGTCCTTTGGCCTTTGGATTATCATTTTATCATTATTTTTAATTGATTATTTCTTTACCATTGAGAAAATATTAGATTATGATTAAACGAATGTGACGAAGCCGAGTGGTTCACTTGGGGATTAGCAATAGTCTCTGAGTGTCGGCCACATCTAGGGTATCCTCCCGGGGCATGACAACCACACTGAAATCAATGCATACAAATACACCATAGTAACACCAAAACAATATACCAAATAATTTATTAATTGAATACTCACAACACCATCACACACATAACACTGAAAACCATTTATAGGCGATACTATTATAAAACCAACTCAAAAACCATAGTTGAATCAATGCGTACAAATACATATATTTAATACAAAAAATTATACCAAAGAATTTACTAATTGGACTACCAAACATGCATGTTGATACCATTATAACACCATCATAGTTATCACACTGAAACTATTGTTTACAAATAAGCAATATTTAACCACAAAATATACTAAAAAAAAGATAATTCATTGAAGATAGTATTACAATGGTATCAATTGATACCATTGTAATGCTATAACAGGTATCAAAATTAACAATCCAAGTTTATGTATACACCATATAAAAATATCAAAAACTAGCAAAATCATGGTACTTTGAATTTTCACAAATATATATGTCTATTACCAAATTACTACTATAATATTAATCTAAACAACAATCCATTCTCTATCTATACACCACTTTGGAATTCAAAGAAATACCATAAACAAGATTTAATATTTACACAAGTATAAAACATCCAAATAGTAATCATAATAAAATTAAACTGTATATATTATTAATCATAAAATAAAAAATACACAGTATATACAAAAACATAAATGCATTATTTAAAATAAAAATAACGTTAAGTCAATTCTAATGAAAAAACACAAATCTTTTACATTTGATAACCAAAAAAATATAACATATTTTGTATGAATCGCTAATATTACATACCTGTTAAGTCCCATGTTCCATCATATTGTACCAAAATCAATACAAAGTTATCATTGTCCATTGATTTAACTTGAAACAAATACCTTTTCTCCCCCCCCCCCCCCGGAGCAGACTAATGTTGTTAAGGTCTGAGTAAGAATATTTAGATAAAGACTTTGGTAATTACATCACTAATTAATTAGTTGTGTTTACTTAATTAAGAAACGATCAAATTTATTTTGGGTATTGGAAATAAACAATATGCAATAATGACTAGTTATGAATTGTCTCCTAATCAATTTGGTAGAATGTGACTTTTTTATTGGGATTTACTTCCATTAATTGTTCAGATGCCTTAATTAACCACATGCTAACCAAGTTTATATCTTTTTCAAAAAGAAGTTAGTATATTAGTGTAATTAGGAAAAAATCTGAAAGGTCATGTAATTTAGAATCTTAAAATGTATATGTAAGGCCTCACCAATGAGAAGCATGAAGAGTGCAAGAAATAAGTTTTGAAAATTTTATGAGTATCAGTTGTTATGAGGGGTCTTACGAGCCGTAAATAGTCCATGGGTCATAAGTGGTGCTCGTGTGTTGAAGGTCAGACTTGGTAAAAATAATAATTTTTTAAGTAGGATGTACGACTCATCAGAACCCCGTGAAATGACTTATGAGCCATAAGTTAGGTCATAGAATGTTATTCAGAGGAAAATTTCTGAGTGTCTTAAATGGCATCAGATGATACCCTTACCTACGACCCATAAGTTGGACTACAACCCATAAACGGGATCACGTGGTCCTGTCCGATAATATTTTAAGGGAGGGCAAATTCGACATTTCCTATTATTCTAATGTTATACCACATTTTTAGGCCCTTAAATCCTTACTTTTCAACCTTATACACCTCTCATCCCCTCATTCAATTCATTCCCTCAAAAGCACTGAGTCTAAATTCCTCCCAAACACTCTCAAAGCTCTCTAAGGAACTCGAGCAAGAAGACAAAGCTAGTATTTCAAATTTCTCATCCCCAAGTACAATTTTCCTCCGTTAATTCACTAAGGTATGTAGGTTTTGATTAGTGGGGACCTTCCTTCCAATAAACTCAACCATTCCATCTCCTGTTTGTCTCCTCAAGTTATGATATTGCATGGTGATTTTGTGAACTTTCTCATATGGAGATATTATGGATTATTTTATGATGGTCCATCCTTATGCATTATTTTTAAGTAAAATACCATGTGAAATTTATGATTTGAATGAGGGTTTAATAATGTTCTAATCAAGTTTTACTATGTTTTGGTAGGTTCTGTGAAAAATGACCAAGTGAGTCTATTTTGCATCTCTCATGGAACTTACTCATGATTTAAAAAAATTTAAGATTAGAATATGCACCCACAATGGTTCTGAATTAAGATTTATGCCAAGCTTCTATGATGTTGAGGGCCTTATGGCAAGATATGTGAATTTTGAATGAAATGAATTAAAGGGCTATTATGCATGTTATTAAACATGAAAGTTGTGAAGCCCTATCTTTGATATATGAAGCTTTGGTTTGCATAATCTACTCTATGAAGTATGATTATATTATGATGCTTTACATATTATGTCGATATGTACAATTTTGAATATTCCTTGGAATTGAGACCTAGCACCGAGTGAACTATGGTAGATAACCATTGTTCTATCACTATGTTACCACCATAGGTTTATGAATTAGCCAATATATCCATAGCTTAAGTTGCATGAATGACCAAAAAAGGTTTGGTTCCCGTACAGTACATGTTAAATTGAATTCCAAAAAGGGTGGTGTGCCCGTAAGGTTCTTATTATATGTTAGCTAAAAAGGGTGGTATTCCCATAAGGTGATTATGAGGCATTAACCAAAAAGGGTGGTGTCCCCGTAAGGTGAATATTTGATTTACCCCAGCAAGGTAAATCACTTCATGTCTGGTATAGAGTGAATATCAGAATTTCAAGTAGTAGCTCGATTGGTCTTACATGTCGGTTATGGTCCCTTCCCGTCTATGTATGATATGATATATGATTTGATAAATCTCGTGCATATTTTGACTCAAGCATTGCACACTCATGACATATTGAGCTTATGCCCGTTGATTATGATAACATATTGTTCAAATTATGGCTTATGTTACTTATTGCATTGCATCCCATATACTAGTACATTCAAATGTACTAACACATACTTTTTGATTACATGATCTAACCATGTAAGAACTAGAGCCTATACCATCATCCTCCTCCTTCACATGGCTAGACGATTTGAGTGAAGATTTGCTATTAGTGAGTTCTCCACTTTTGGGGACAATATCCATTTACTTGCATGCTTTTGATTAGACTACTCTATTTTTGGATACTATCTTTTGAGGATGAGCCCGGGAGATGTCTTGTCCTCCGTTCTATTCGTATTTAAGGTGTTGTTGGATACATGGATTTTATGTTATGAACTTGACTCTTATAATGTTCATGTATAATTGGAGATTTCCCCTAGTCCTTTATTCCCTCTTATGTGTTGAATGTTTGTTATATGGATGAGATAGAAGTCCCATATCCCTAAATCTCGCATAACGTGAGTCATACTTACTCGCCCCTTAGACTTATATGCTATGTGATTCATGTTAATTTTCTTCCCTATAACATTCCCATAGCGTGAGTCCAAAGTTCCGATTCCCTTAGGAATTACTTGTTACGTGCTTGTTTCCTATTTATAATTTTGCGAAACTAAATAATGTCCCTCACATGCTTAAGAGACTTGTTTGGGGTCCCTTCGGGTTCTCTATTCGCCGTGTCACATGTATGCACTAGGCTTAGGGCATGACAGAGTTTCATATCAGAGAACTAGGTTTGTAAATGGTCATAAAATATCCAACATACCGCGTCAAGTAGAGTCTTGTTCAGGATTATGAAGCACGTCATAATCATAAATAAGAGGCTATGAGGCGTCTTAGGAAAGTGATTCACTTCTTCATACTCTATGTTGTGCTTTAGATTTGAATTGAGGTTTCCTATTCCTAATGGATGATCTTTTGCTATTTTAGATCATACTTTCGAAAAGAATGGTATGACGAGATCCACCCCTAAGGGTGAACTGACCTCTCCAGCTCCTCAAGTTCCTCAAGAAGAAGAGGGAGTCAATCAAACCGAATATCGACATATGGTTACCTTATTCTCTAGGGCTATAGCCAACCAAGGAGTTCAAGCTCCTCATGCTCCTACTCCTACCTCAAGGGTAAGGGATTTTACGAGAATGAATCCTTCAAAGTTCTATAACTCCATGGTTGAAGAGGATCCCCAAGAGTTTCTTGATAAAGTATATAAGGTTTTGGCCATTATGGGGGTAAGTTTGGGAGGAGTTCAAAGTTGCTTTCTTTGATCGCTTCTTCCAATTGAGTTGAGGGAAGAAGAGATGATGGAGTTTATAAACCTTAAGCAAGGTTCGATGAGTGTGAGGGATTATTCCTTAAATTCAGTGATCTCTCAAAGTATGCTCCGCACTTGATCATCGACACTAGAGAAAAAATGCACAAGTTTGCTTTGGGTGTATCCTATTTGATCAATGAGAAGTGACGTGCTGCCATGCTTATTGGGGACATGGACATATATCGGCTCATGATATATGTCGAGCAACTTGAAGGGGAGAAGCTTAGGAAGTCCAAGCAGGCTCGGCTTGATGGTGGATTCCAAGTCACTAAAGGTGGTTGTTTCCTACAAGGCCAGAAATTCCAAGGCCAAGGGTCCTCCAATATCCAAGGCCAAAGATTTTCTAATGAAAGGGCTCCCAACCCTAAGGTTCAAAGGCAGGAATGATGGTCAAATCATTCCAAGGTGTGGAAGGTGTGGCAATAATCTTGATGGTAGGTTCTATACAGATATGGGTGCTTACTTTGGGTGTGGCAAGATGGTCCATAAAATTGTCGAATGTCCTCATTCTCAAAACAAGGGTAGGGATGGTCGTCCGCAAGGACAAGGTGCTCATAGTGATCAAAGGGTACCTGGTGGCCAATAGGGAGGTGCTCCACGCCGCAACTAGTTTTATTCTCTTCAAGGAAGACAAGGGGTTGATGAGGCTCGCGATGTTATTAATGGTATATTAAAGGTTTATGATTTTGGTGTGTAACTTTATTGGATCCTGGAGCCACTATCTCTTTCATTACTCCTTTTGTTCCTAATAGGCTCCACATATGCCAAAAATTATTATGTGAACTTTTTGAGGTGTCTACCCCCACTGGTGAGTCCATTATTACTAAAAGAGTCTATAGAAGTTGTCCTCTGTCTATATTGCATAAAGTCTTGCCTTCTGATTTTTCTGAACTAGACATGGTATATTTCGACATCATTGTTGGGATGGATTGGTTATATCCATATGATGATTCCATAAATTGTAGAACCCATAAGGTTAAGTTTCAATTCCCTAATAAACTCGTCTTGGTGTGAGAAGGTCATGACTCGGTGGTCAAGGGTAAAATCATTTCGTGTCTTAAGGCTCAAAAGTTGATTTCTAAAGGTTGCATTTATCATCTTGTAAGGGCTATAAATGTTGAGTCTAAAGTCCCTTCCATTGTGGTTATGTCTTTTGTTCTAACTAATGCCTCGACAATATTTATGGATCTCATGAACAAGGTCTTTAAACCCTACCTCGACATATTTGTGGTGGTATTTGTTGACAATATTTTGATCTATTCCTGGAGTGGAGCGGAGCATGTGAAACATTTGAGGCTAGTGTTGCAAACATTGATAGAGGAAAGACTATTTGTAAGTTCGAAAAATATGAATTTTGGTTGTAGAAAGTTGTTTTCCTCGGTCATGTGGTGTTGGGTGAAGGCATTAAAGTAGATCCAAAAAAGACAGAGGTGGTAAGGAATTGGCCTAGACCATGACTCCAAAGGATATTAGAAGTTTCTTGGACTTGACGGGGTACTATTGGAGATTCATTGATGGATTTTCTTCAATTTCTTCCCCTGTATTATTGGAGATTCATTGATGGATTTTCTTCAATTGCTTCCCCTTTACAAAAATTGACATAAAAGAAGGATAAAATTGTGTGGACTGATGAATGTGAAAGAAGTTTTCAAACATTGAAGGAAACACTTACCCCCACACCTATTTTGGCTCTATCGAAAGGGTTAGAAGAGTTTGTAGTGTATTGTGATGCTTCAAGAATTAGTTTGGGATGTGTTTTGATGCAAAATGGCAAAGTCATTGCCTATGCTTCTAGACAACTAAAGATGTATAAGTGCAATTACCCCATCTATGATGTTAATTAGTGGTCGTGGTATTTGTCTTGATGATATAGCATCATTACTTGTATGGGGTTCATGTAGACGTGTTCATCGATCATAAGAGTCTCTAATATGTGTTCACCAAAAGAAATCTTAATTTGACACAAAAACTTTAGTTGGAATTCCTTAAGGACTACGACATGAGTGTACATTACCATCTGGGTAAAGCTAATGTTATGGTCGATGCCCTAAGTAGGGTGTCTATGGAGAGTGTGGCTCGTGTGGAGGATAGTAAGAAAGAAATTAGCAAGGGAAGTCCATCGATTGGCTAGGTTAGGGGTTAGATTGAACGAAACCGTAAATAGAGGTATGGTGGTGGTAGATGGTTCTAAGTCTTCCTTGATTGAAGAAGTCAAATCCAAACAAGATCTTGATCCCACTTTGGTGAAATTGAAATCATTGGTGAAGGGTGGAAATGTTGAGATTTTCTCCCAAGGGAGAGATGGTGCCCTTAGGTACCAAGGTAGGTTGTGTGTACCTGACGTCAATAGATTGAAAGACTTTATCATGAATGAGGCTCATAATTCATCTTACTCTATTCACCCCGATTCTACCAAGATGTACAATGATTTGAGCGAAGTGTTTTGGTGGAGTGGTATGAAGAAAGATACCCCCAAATTATTAGCTGGTTTCCATAATTTCTAATAAGTCAAAGCTGAACATCAAAGGCTAGGTGGCTTAACCCAAGATATTGAGATTCCTACTTGGAAGTGGGAAGAGATCAACATGGATTTCTTGATTGGGTTGCCAAAGACTAGAAAACACTTTGATTCCATTTGGGTTATTGTTGATAGAATGACAAAGTCGGCTCACTTCCTATCGGTTAAAATGACTTACAATGCCAAGGATTATGCCAAGTTATATATTCATGAGATGGTGAGACTGCATGGGGTCCCATTATCCATTATTTAGGATTAAGGCTCTCAATTCACATCATACTTTTGGAGGTCTCTTCAAAAGGGCCTTAGTACCAAAGTCAAACGTAGCACGACTTTTCACCCACAAATGGATGGCCAAGCAGAAAAACCATTCAAATTATAGAGGATGTGCTAAGGGCTTGTGACTTGGAGTTTAAGGGTAGTTGGGATGAGTATCTTCCGCTCATTAAATTGTCTTATAACAATAGCTACCTTTCTAGAATCGAAATGGCTCCCTTTGAAGCTCTTTATGAAAGGCATTGTAGATCCCTGGTTGGGTGGTTTGAAGTAGGGGAGATGACTTTGTTGGGTCCGGATTTTGTTATGGAAGCTTTGGAGAAAGTGAGAATGATAATGGAGAGGTTGAAAGTGGCTAAAATTCGACAAAAGTCCTATGTCGATTCTAGGAGGAGAGACCTTGAATTCAAAGTTGATGATTGGGTGTATTTGAAGGTTTCGTCGATGAAGGGTGTAGTCCACTTTGGCAAGAAGGGAAAGCTAAGCCCTAGGTATGTAGGGCCATACTGAATCATGAGGCATGTTGCTAAAGTTGCTTACGAATTAGTGTTGCCTATGGAAATGCACATGGTTCATTCGATCTTTGATGTCTCTATGTTGAGGAAGTGTATTGGGGACTTAAATTACATTGTGCCCTTGGAAGTGGTGAATGTTGAAAAGTATTTGACTTATCAGAAAGTCCCGGTAAAGATATTGGATAGGCAAATCAAGCGGTCGAGGAACAAAGACATGGCATCCATCAACGTCCTTGGGAGTAACCAACAGGTTGAAAGTGTAACTTATGAAGATATGAAAAAGCGATACCACTATCTCTTCCATTCTAATCAAGCTTGAGGTACCATGACCTTCCTATTTAAGAACCTTATTGCCTTGCATGTCATTCCGTGACATTTGTGCACAATTACGTGACTTAGAGAATTGTATTATAAATGTTATTGGAAGCACACATTGAAAGTTTTCATGATTTATATGTTGCATTTTGCATATAATGCATGTATTCCATTCTTTAGAGCTTGCTTTAGCAACATTTGAGAACGAATGTTTCCAAGGGGGAGATATTGTAAGGTCCCGCTAGTGAAAAGCATGAAGAGTGCAAGAAATGAGTTCTGAAAATTTTTTAGGTGTCAGTTGTTACGAGGGGTCTTACGAGCCGTAAGTAGTTTTACGGGCCATAAGTGATGCTCATGGGTTGAAGGTTAGACTTAGTAAAATTGATAATTTATAAAGTGGGATGTATGACTCATCAGACGACTCATAAAATGACTTACGAGTCGTAAGTCAGGTCATAGAACGTGATTCAAAGGAAAGTTTCTGAGAGTTTGAAATGGCATCAAATGAGACCCTTACCAATGACTCGTAATTTTGACCACGACCCATAAACGGGGTCTAGTGATCCTGTCTAGCAGTATTTTAAAGGGGGCAAATTCAATATTTTCATATTAGTCTAATGTTATACCACATTATTTAGGCCATTAAATCCTTACTTTCCAACCTTATACACCCTTAGTCTCCTCATTCAAGTAATTCCCTCAAAATCCCTAAGTCTAAATTCCTCCCAAACACTCTCAAAGCTCTCTAAGGCTCGCAAGCAAGAAGACAAAGCTGGGGTTTAGCATTTCCAATCTCCAAGTCTAATTTTCCTCCATTACATCACTAAGGTATGTGAGTTTTGATTAGTAGGGACCTTTGATCTTAGGCATATTTATATGCCTCATTGGCTAAAACTACCCATGTACAGAGCTTAGTCAGAGGATAAATCATCAAGGTTTAAGTGTTTTTAGTATGAATTAACGTATCTTACTAATTTGAGGTCAGGTGTTCCTGTTGATTGTGTTTTTGTAGGTTTGTAACAAAATATGCAAGTCTGGAATCACATCCGGAGGGGAGGATGAACATAGTCAGAGAGACAAGTCAAAACTCAGTCAACTCAGCAAAAATGCTCATTTCCGCATCGCGAACCTTCGGAGAAAGTAGAGCAAATAGAGATCTTGGAGAAAAAGGTGTGAAGCTAAAAATCAAGGGAAGTCTGCGTCGCAGACTTGTGCAAGGAAAAGAGAAATTTGCGCAGTTAGCATTAAATGCGAAGAGACATTCAAAACCACCTAGTCCGCATTGCTGACTGAGGTAACACGAGGGCAAAAGCGAGATACAAGAATTTTAGGTTTATATTCATTTAGAAAACATGATGTAAGGCAGTTTTTGACAGGAGGAGAAAATGAGGAACGACCAAGGACTCCATCTTAGGGTTAATTTTGGTTAGTTTTTACTCTGGATTTTCATCTTTTGAATATTGATTAGTCTAACATTGATGTTGATGACAATAATGTGTGGCTAACTTCCCCATATTTTGGGTTTGTAGCCATAGACAATGTTCTAATTCTTGATGTTTGCATATTATGAAAGGGTTTCTAGATTATTCTGATATTGTTTATATCTATACTTCATAACCTGATCAACTAGAAAGTAAATTAGTTATTCATCCTGGATTTGAGAGATGTTGGGATAAATAAAACACAACAATATAGGGATCCTGTTCAACTAGGAAACTAGATTGATTCGTGTAAGGGAGCCTAGTGACAACTACTCTTACACCTTGCTCGGTTAAAATGCAATAAGATAACTTTGAAGTATCCATATTATTTTGTCTATTCCCGCTCAACAATGTAGTTAGGCATGCAATAAGGAAAGGTTGGTTGAGGCATGCAACCCTATTAGGTATTTTTAACCCTACAAATCAATAATCATGTAACCCAGTATAAGTGCAAGCATTGAGACTAGAATTGTGTCATCTAGGTTACAAACCCAGAATTGTTCCTAATTTGATAATCCCCTCCCAAAATCAACAAGAAACAATAGTTACAATTAGTTACTTATAAATTTTACTTTCTCACACTTTCATCTTTCCATAATCAACACACTTAACATACATCTTATGACTTTCGATTACATTATATTTTTGAGTCCTCTGGGTTCGATATCTTTCTCCTAATTAGGGCCACTACATTAGTTGTTTAGACCAGGTACACTTGCGTGTGCTGGGGAAGCAACAAGTTTTTTACATCATTGTCGGGGACTCAAATTTAGAAAATAGTTGATTTTCTAAGGTGTTGTTTTGTTTTGTCTGTTCACTGCCTTTGATCTTAGCTGTGCTTTATGTTTAGGTATTTAGGGGGCTACACTGGAAGAACCAAACTCGTGCTTTCGACATCATCGATGAAGAGCTGGTGTACTGTACCCCATCCAACCAATCGAACTCATTGAGCGGGAGAACCTTGAGGACATCAAAGAAGAGGTTGAACTTGTGAATAAAGAGATGGTAGAGAGGAATCCTACACTAGTAGGTTTGGCTAGGCAAGTCCGAGACATGGCAATCCCATGCATTACCAATGTGACCAGTTATTTTCAAAAGCCAAAGCTTGGTGGTAGTTGGGAGCTTAAATAGAACATGGTCCAGTTGTTGCACTCCAACGGGTGGTTTACTAGTTGCCATATGAGGACCCTCAGGTTTATCTCCAGAACTTCTTAGAGATTGTTGACACTTTCATCCTAACTAGGGTGAACAAAGATTATGTTAGGATGACCTTGTTTCCCTTTTTACTATTGGGGGAAGCAAGAAGGTGGTTATAAATTGAGATACCTAACTCAAAAACTACATGGGATGAGTTGTCCAGAAAGTTCTTGACAAATTTCTTCTCATCATGAATGACAGCTAAGCTTAGGAGCAAAATATTGAGTTTCAAACAAAGAAAGGACGAGAATCTGTACCAAGCTTGGGACAGGTTCAAAACCCTCCTCATTAACTTTCCTCATAATTGTTAGGCTAATGAAGTATTGGTACATACCTTCATTGAGGGTTTGGAATCCAACACTAAAACTCTTTTTGATTCTGCTGTAAGTGGACAGGCTCTGAAGAAGACTTATAATGAGTTGTATGCCCTCCAAAATTGAATTTCTCAAGGAAATCCCGAGTGGAATGGGGGATCTCACATGCCAGTAGTTCAGAAGAGTAGCTGATGTGTGTGAATGTGGAGATCACACTGCAGAATTATGCAGAGCCAATCCTGAGGCTGGGAATTTTGTTGGAAATGCAAACAGAGGAGGGCATTAAGGTTTTGGGAACACTTACAACCCAAACTGGAGAAACCATTTGAATTTCTCTTGGGTTAGAAATCAACATAGTCAAGACCTTTCTTAGAACAGACCACATGGTAGGCAATTCTATAATCAGCAGGCTCAACAACCTGCTAAACAACCAAACATTGGAGGTATGACTGACAGTGAGGTGCTAAAACAAATTTTGGCTAATCAACAAAGACAAGATGAATATATCCACTAGAACAGACAAGGTCTCCAGAATTTGGAAAAACAAATTGGGCAGTTGGCAAAAACAATCAATGTTATACCAAAAGAAGGTTTTCCTAGGGACACTGACTCCAACCCGAAGTAGGTTAATGTTGTGAGCACTCAAAGCAGAAAACCAATGGCAGAATTATTGCCTAAGCAAAGAGGAGAAAACAGTGATAGAACTGAGAGTAGTAATGAGGCTAGCAGTCCCAGCCCATAGAATGTGGTAGCAAATCCTACAACCAAGCCTCCTCCCTCTTTCCCCAAAATCTCAAAGAGTAGAAGGAGGATGAGTGTTTCCAGAAGTTCATTGGGCTCCTGAAATAGGTACAGATTAATTTACCTCTTATTCATGTTTTTTTGGGGATCCCGTAGTTGCCAATAAGAGCAGGTTGGTTGAGTTTGAAACCGTGGCACTCACTGAAGAGTGTAGCTCTAGGATCCTAAAAAAAACCAGGTTGCCAACTAAACTAAAGGATCCTAGAAGATTTACCGTTCAAATGACAATTGGAAGGTGTTTGAATGCAAGAGGGCTATGTGACTTAGGAGTGAGTATCAATCTGATACCCAGGTCCATGTTTAGAAAGTTGGCTCTTGGGGAGCCTAGGGCCACAACAATTCTATTACAGTTAGACGATCGATCGATAGCCATGCCAGATGAAATCATAGAGGATGTTTTGGCTAAATTGGGATCCCTTATATTCCCTATGGACTTTGTCATCTTGGATTTTAAGCTTGACCCAGATATCCCTTTCATCCTAGGGTGTCCATTCCTTGCAATAGAAAGAGCCCTGATAGTTGTGGCAGTAGGGTGGCTGACCATGCATGCCCATGATAAAGTGGAATTCATTGATGTCTACAAAGCTTTGAAATCGCCTGTAGTTTATGAGGACTCGACAACCATCACAGTGTTAGAGACAGAGGCAGCAGTCAGCCAGGTTGAGAATAAGGATCCACCAGCAAAAATGTTGTTGAATCAAGGGCTAGTGTATGAAATGGAAGTCAAATAAATTGAGAGGGTGCTGGACAATCATAATATTATCATGCTAAAGAAAGTAGCTAAACCACTGAATAGGGTATTGGGACCATCGCCCAAGCCCTCGGTCGAAAAAGTACCTCAGCTAGAATTGAAGCCATTGCCATCACATCTCAGGTATGTTTTTCTTGGTAAAAATAATACTTTACCAGTAATCTTGTCTACTTCATTGCCTGCAGCACAAGTAGATGCAGTTGTGGCAGTTTTGTAAAAAACGAAACGTGTTATGGGTTGGTAGATGGCAGATCTGTACAGAATTAGTCTGGTCTTGTGTATGCAAAACATCTTCATGGAGGATGGACACAAGTCGGTGGCCCAACCACAACACAGATTGAATCCTATTATAAAGGAAGTGGTAAAGAAAGAGGTGATAAAGTGGTTGAACGCTTGTATAATCTTCCCTATCTCAGAAAGCAAGTGGGTGAGTCCTATGCAATGTATTCCTAAGAATGGGAGGGGGGATGACAGTGGTTAGTAATGAAAAGAATAAGATCATCCCTATAAGAACAGTGACAGGATGACATATATGCATCGATTATAGAAAGTTGAATGACACCACAAGAAAAGATCATTATCCAGTACCTTTTATTGATCAAATATTAGATAGGTTGGCTGAGCAAGAATACTACAGCTTCCTAGATGGTTATTCGGGGTATAATCAAATCATTATAGCACCGTAGGATCAAGATAATACCATATTCATCTGTCCTTATGATACCTATGCGTTCAAAGGCATGCCTTCCGACTTGTACAATGTACCCTCCATATCCCAATGGTGCATGATGGCCATATTTCACGACATGGTTGAAGAATTTGTAGAGGTATTTATGGATGATTTCTCAGTTTTTGGGGAGTCTTTTAAGGTATGTATGTACAATTTGGATAGCGTCCTGGCTCGCTGTGAGGAGACTAACCTTGTCCTTAATTGGGAGAAATACCATTTCCTAGTAAAGGAAGGGATAGTCTTGGGGCACAAGGTATCGAATAAAGGATTGGAGGTGGATAGAGATAAAATAGAGGTGATTGAAAAGTTGCCTCCACTTATTTCTGTCAAAGGAGTCCGTAACTTTCTGGGTCATACAGGGTTCTATCGCAAATTCATCAAGGACTTCTTCAAGATTTCAAAGCCACTGTGTCCTTTGGTTGATAAAGAGGTACAATTTAACTTTGATGCTACATGTGTGTAGGCCTTTGAAACATTGAAGAAACGGTGGGTAGAAGCTCCCATCCTGACAGCTCCAAATTGGGAGCTCCCTGTTGAGCTAATGTGTGATGCTAGCGATATAGCTGTGGGAGTAGTGTTGGGTTAACGCAGGGAGAAAGTGTTTCACTCCATCTACTGTGCCAATAGGACCCTCGATCCTACACAATACAATTATATTGTCACTGAGAAAGAAAGGTTGGCACTGGTGTATGCTTTTGATAAGTTTTACTCCTATTTGATGGGAACCAAGGTGATAGTGTTCACAGATCATATAACCTTGAGATACTTGTTCACCAAGAAAGATGCCAAGCTCGATTGATCCAATGGATCCTTTTGCTACAAGAGTTTGATATTAAAATAAAATATTGAAAAATATATAAAATTCAGACAGCTGATCACCTGTCTCGATTAGAGAGTGACAACCACATTGGCGAACAATCTCAGATTAAAAAGGAATTTCCTGATGAACAACTCTTGGTACTAGAAGTAGAAGAGTTTCCCTAGTACGCGGACGTTGTGAACTACTTGGTAAGTGTAATTTTCCCTCTAAATGCTATTTACCAACAGAGAACGTAGTTAGCTAAGGATGCAAAGGCTTACATTTGGGATGAGCCATACATTTCAAGCAGGTTGCAGACAAAATAGTGTGGAGATGCGTCCCAGAGGTGGAAATGCGCTGGGTAGTAGAAATATGTCATATTTCACCCTATGTGGGACATCATGGAGGAGAATGCACAACACACAAAGTATTACAATCAGGTTTCTTTTGGCCAATCCTCTTCAATGATCCTGTGCAATTTATGAGACAGTGTGAGCATGCCTAAAAATGGGTACCCTATCTAAGAGGTACGAGATGCCTCTGAATAATATTCTAGAAGTGAAGATCTTTGATGTGTGGGGAATGGACTTCATGGGTCCTTTCCTACCCTATTTTGACAATCATTACATCTTGGTTGCAATTGATTATGTGTCAACGTGGGTTGAAGCAATAGCCCTGCCTACCAATGATTCCAAAGTGGTAAGTTTATGAAAATGCACATCTTCACAAGGTTTAGTACACTGAGAGCCATCATCATCAATGGTGAGGCACAAATCATTAGTCAAATGGTGAAAAACTTGTTGGCAAAGTATAGGGTGAGACACAAGGTGGCGACAACTTATCACCCCCAAATTAGAGGCCAGGTGGAAGTATCAAATAGAGAAGCGAAGCAGATCTTACAGAAAACTGTCAATGCCACAAGGAGGGACTTGGCCATCAGACTTGATTAAGCCCTGTAGGCCTATAGGACAACATATAAAACTTCTATAGGAACATATCCATATAGAATGGTCTATGACAAGACATGTCACCTCCTCATCGAGTTAGAGCATCAAGCATACTGGGCTATCAAAAAGCTTAATCTCGACCCAAAGCTGGCAGGGCACAAATGACTAGAGCAGTTGGAAGAGTTGGAGGAATTGTAACTCCACGCATATGAGAATGCGAAGCTATACAAGGAAAAGACGAAGAGGTGGCATGTTCAGCATTCCTAAGGCGTACATTTGAGCCTAGACAGAAGGTACTCCTCTTTAACTCTCATCTTAAATTATTTCCAAGAAAGCTGAGATCCAAATAGAGTTGCCCGTACATAGTGGTTAATGTGATGCCATATTGCGCTATTGAATTGCGTGAGGAGGCCACAAATAAAACTTTTTTGTTTAATGGACAATGTGTCAAACATTATTACGGTGTTTACACAGATCGTTGTGAGGAGTCCATTGAGTTGGCCAATGATGAGTAGTAACATGCTGAGTCGTGTCGTGATGGTAAATTAGATTCTACACGAAAGGCAACTCGTGGTCAGGTAATCTTAGTTTTCATTTTTATTTAAAAAAAAAGAGTCCAGGTCAAATAGTATAGGTTCAGGTGCTGCACAGGAGGCAATGGTGAGGTAATCTTAGTTTTCATTTTTTATTAAAAAAAAGAGTCCAGGTCAAATAGTGTAGGTTCACTGAGTCAGTAGAAATTCTATCATTTTCAATTCCCATCAAATCATTAGGTGTTTTTGGATTTTTCTTGGCCGGATTAACTTCTTTCATTATTTTGTAGCATATACAGGTGTTCGAGAATTCTTTTGAGTTCCGATTCAAAAAAATTAAAAAAAATGTAACTTCGAAAATTTTCTTAACTAGAAAGGTTTGTGATAGGACCGTGTCACGAACTTGTCATGGAGGAAGGCCTAGACAATTCCAAACAGGGAAAGAAGGTGCATCAAGTTGCAGGAGACGTGCTCGGGACATACCCAAAGTACCCAAAGCCCCTACTCCTCCTAGAGACCAATGTCCTCAATTTGGGATAAATGCGATTATCCAAGAAGGGAAACACTGGTATCAGGCTCATGATGAGATAAAGTATTTCACTGATGTGCCCATCGATGATGAATCCTTAGCAAGGGACTATCAGAACATCTACCAAAGATGTTTGGATTATCGCTTGAACTTTCTCTTTAGAGAGGTCCTCCCATGCAATCTCAGCCTGGTCTGAGAGTTTTATGCTAACATCAGGGTAAAAGCATGGTCCCAGGTGGTCACAGTCAGGGGAATTGAGGTCAACATCACTCATGTTTCCCTTAATGGCATTTTGGGAACATTGGATGTTCCTACAAAGCCCTTCACTGAGGTGCATATCCGACCCACATACCAAGTCATCCTTGACACACTGGCAGGGCCGACTTAGATAACCAAGTGGATCTATCATGGCCTAAAAAATGTGTAGGTGTCCCTACGGAGCCCCTTGATTATATTCTACACATCAAGGGCCCTTAGTATAATGTGATCAACATAAAGGGGCCTTATATATTAGGTGGACCTATTCTGACCACAGTTTAGAGAGCCCACAGAGACGAGCTCATCATGGCTCGAATGTATGGATTTGATATGTTGCACCACCGAATAGGGGGTAGACCTTCCACCCCTCAGGAGCTTATTGTTGTAGCAGTACAATACCTATTGAATGATCATGCTAAGGCAGATTTGGGTATTAGTCCTCGATTTTTCAAACCGTTGGAGAATGATGTGCCAACTGAGCTAGAGGACTCCAGGAAGACCTCGAATGTGGATGATGATGATGAGTTAGAGATAGATGAACTATCGATAGCTGTGGGAAGTGAGCCAATACTTCCAGATACGGCCATGGATGATGAGTGAGCACCAAGCCTCCATCTCGCAGGTTTTGTATGCTTAGCACTGAGGACAGTGTTTGTTCTAAGTGGGGGGTGGAGGGTTCTTACATGTTTTCTATTTTAATTCAGCCATGTATTAAAACTATGCTTTATTTATCCTTTTGTATGTTTGGACATATGTTATGTATTGTCTTTTGCTACTTGTGGACATTAGTTTATTTTGCTTGGGTCTGTAAATAAATGTATGAATGTTTGCAATGTGAAATGTGCATGGCAGTGTTTTTAGTTGCTTGTGTATGTGGTAGGGTTTGAGTTATCATAGTTGAGTGGTAGAGCCCTATGATGGATGGATGATGACCGTCCTAAGGGTATTGTCAATGTTAGTTCCATGTATTATGTCGGTAGAAGTAATAGGACGTGTAGGATGAGGTTTTTAATCAGGGCCAACTCTAGAAATTGAATGTGAAACAAGCTCTTGTCTAGTGGAAACTTTCTAAATGCATGTTGGACTCTTGAGAATAATGTAACAGTCAAAACTAGTGGGAGCTCTTTGACAAAATGTGCTAGGAGGAGTGAGAAAAATTATTAGGCCCATGTTGCACTGGTTGCTAGAACTTGCCCTATATGGGAGCCAATCTAGGCAGGAATAAATCTTAAGGAAAAGGATCTAGGCATTTCTTTGGTAGCCAAGTAAGCCATTTCTCTAAACCACCTACATAAAATTACCTTTAGTCAACCTTTTTGAGCCTTAGCTTGTTCTTTGGGTAGCCACACGAATAGCCTAATCACTTATTGTTTTTAACCCATGTTTAGATCTAAAATTCCTGAGCGCTTTAGCATAATAAGAGAAAGGAGGGTAAGCTTAAGGAAAAAACCTGAAGACAAGTCACTTTTGAGGAAAGTAGAGAATTTTAGAATAAAGTTGAAATCCTTAACTAGTAGGGTCCGCGACTAGTCCGCATCGCAAATCTATAGAGGAGAAGGGTCTAAATATATAT
>JBCEWC010004266.1:0-27763 GCA_038996855.1 Solanum aculeatissimum | reverse complement strand
GTAATATTTAAATCTCAATGTTTGTCTATCATTGTTTATCAATTTGATTTAAATAAGATGAAATTACCAGAAAATTCAAAACAATAAAAATAAAAAATTAGACTTTTCCATAAACTAATCTCTGATGATAAATATTAAGCTTTTTTTTTTACTTATTCCGCACATTATTTCTACGCCCCAAAATTAGACATCAATTGATATGAATATTATAACTAAAGAAAATCTCATATAACTTTTTCAAACACGTGCAAAGTGCAAATTGACTAAGTAAACTAAATAAAGGGGACAACCACACACATTTACATAATTTCATACATATATAATATACTCTTTAATGATCTTGTTTATATTAACTAGCATACTAATGAAGCGGTAAAATAGTAATATTCTAAAAAAGAAAAAATATAAAATAATCAATTTTCAGATAATTGTTATATATATGTCAACATTAATGATTATCACTCATGACATACAAAATATTTATTTTAATAGCCGATTTTAATATATATTAGTGTATTTAAAATAGATCTTACGAGAAATTCATTAGAACGACACCTCAACGATTCCTCGTGGCTATATATTTTCGGTTAGTTTTTCTTATGAAATTCCAACCTCTTCAAATCTTACTTATGAAATTTTACTGATTATATTATTTTATTACTGTACTTTCTCAAATTCAACATCCATTCATTTTTTTATTTTTTAGTTATCCATTGTACTAAAATTATATTTTTTATTTTACTTATTATTTTTAACATATTAAGTGAAAATACTATCACATTTCATTCATAAGATTAATACTTATTCACTAAATCTCTTTTAAAGGTTTAAAACTATATATTAGTCAACATAGTTATTGTTAACTAACAAGCCATCAACAAACCAACAAAGAGATAAATCGATAATATTTTTGAGATATAATTTACATAAATAAAAATAAATAGTCAATTTGAAGGCTAAATAATACCATAAACCATTGCAATAATTTCGGGCATGATTCAATTCTTATAAAATATTAAAAGAGAAACAAAACTAAATAAATGAGATTGGATGGAAACCTCTGATGAATTAACTAAAGTAGGATCCATGAAGTTATCACCAAAAATTCGATGAAGGTCTGAACCCAATTCTCCAAGGTTTAAAGAAAATATTTTTCTTCTTGTTAGTGCTTTTTTTTTGGTTTCGCTCACTGAGTACGCTCTTTTTGTTTTCTACTCTAAAACCTTTAGACTTAAAACTTATTTTTTTTATTATAATCTTTTACCATATATAAAAAGGAGTGGTGAGGAGTTTGTTCCCGTCGAGATTCTGGTTCATGGCTCCTATTATTACATTGAAGATAATTAAACTGAAAGGAAATAATACAAAATCTTATCTATTCTACTTGTCTTGATTCTCTTTTCTTTCAAGTCTTCCTTTGCATCTTCAGTTATCACCTCACCTTCTTCTGGCGGGTACCTTTATCTCAAAATCTAATTTTGAAGTTTGAGATCGAGACTTGAACTCAAAATTTGAGTTGAGTTGTTGACGCTCATCCAGAGAAAAGTTAGTAGATTGTTCTTGAACGCTTGTTTCCTTAATTGGAGTTGGGAAGCTGAATCTTCGAATGTTGAGCAGCTACATGGGTCCAAGTCGACTCTTAATGTCATTGACAATTGGCATTATTCACTTCTCTAATCGGAATAAATGTTACTCCATTATTGATCTCCAAATTTGTGGTGCATAGAGACCCGCCTGCAATCAAAGACAAACAAAAACAAAATAAATTTTTTTCTGTGCAACCAGAGGTTATTGTACCCTGTGAGACATGTACGAATATTATGAGGGTTCGTTCCCTCAACGAAAATTATGAGGGTTCATTCCCTAACGAATATTATGATGGTTCGTTCCTTAATCGAATAATATGAGGGTTCGCTCCCTAAACGAATATAACGAGGGTTCGTGCCCTAAACAAATATTATGAGGGTTCGTGCCCTAAACAAATATTATGAAGGTTCGCTCCCTAAATGAATATTATGAGGGTTCGTGCGCTAAATGAATATTATGAGAGTTTGTGCCCTAAACGAATATTATGAGGGTTTGTGCGCTAAATGAATATTATGAGGGTTCGTGCCTTAAACGAATGTTATGAGGGTTCGCGCCCTAAACAAATATTATGAGGGTTTATTCCCTAAACGAATATTATGAGGGTCCGCTCCCTAAACAAATATTATGAGGGTTCATGCCCTAAACGAATATTATGAAGGTTCGTGCCCTAAATAAATATTATAAGGGTTCGCTCCCTTAATGAATACTATGGGGGTTCATGCCCTATGAAGAATGAAGTAACTTTACTTTATTTTACTTTTATTTTAGAAATAAAATAAAATATGCCCCAGTTTTGATTAGGAAAACAAAGGTCCTTTTTACTAGTTTCTAATGTGAATTAATAATGATTTTACTATTCGCATATCGGATAACATACGAAGATTTCAAAAATTACCTTTAGGTGCTTGTCTCTCATAAACTATTTACAGGATTTGTTCGTACTTGTCTAAACAAAGAATGATTCGTTAAGTTTTCTAAATGGTGGTTGATTTGTGGCCTTGATCCTGTGGAGTTTGATTTGTCATGAGATTCACCCGGCTTAGCAGATTGACTTCATTGGTGATTGAACAAATTACTTGAAAGCTCTCTAAAGGTCATCCTTATCCAATATTGGTCTGCGCACGTCACACAGATTCACTTGTTTTAACAGGCACTCCTTTGCCATAGGGATCTTCCCCTACGAAAACTTGCAATAACACTTTTCTCTTTGAAGATTTCACTTATCTCAGCTAATCCACAAATGTGTTTCGCCGGTTGTGTATGCCCCTTGCTCTTCAACTAGAAAATATATTAATGAATTTTGCAACTTTTCCTTTTACACTTTACATAGAATTTTGAGGGATATGACTCAATACAAGTACAATGGAGTGACACGATGAATCATAACTTTATGAGAGAAAGTTATCTTTTCAAGAGGGGAAAAGAAAGACAAAAAAAGAAATAAAATCAAAATAAATAAACAAAAGAATCAAAGAAATTTATCTGAGTGTACATACCAACTTTAAAGAATCATGACATTCATTTCGGATTATACGTTTTGATTCATCCAAATAATCTAAATATCATAAAACAACGTTGTACCTTTCAACTGGGAGCTGAATTCCTTTTCATGGCTACATTCATGTTGAAGTATACAACCTTGATTTGGCCAATGGTGCTCATTCTGATCTTTCACAAAAACTCTTATCGTCTCATGGCGTGCACGAGGGTTTTCACTAATAGGACTCTCACCTTTTCCTTACCGTCGCCTTATGGTGCCCGTAGGTGTTTACCTATAAGACTCTCTCATTTTTATTATTATTTTCTTTGTCATCATAGAATCATATATCTATGACACCGTACCTTAAAACCTCCTTGAAGAGTGACTGGTGGGGTTATATTGGGACGTGTGAGAGTGGCTCCAAGAAAGAGTTACAACTTTAGAATCATTAAATTATGACTCATAATTATTATTTTTGGGTTGGTTGGACCGAACCCCGGAATTGGGATGCCTTCGTATCCTTTTAGGAATGAGATCGCATGTAGTTCGATGAAAGGGTGTCTTTTTTTTTGGTTTTTTTTTTGCAAAGAGGAAAAATAAAAAAAAATGTGACTAAAGTTTGAAAAAGTGAGTGGTGTTCAAATAAAAGGATGATGGACCCTTGTCCACTTTTCTCGGGAATGTTAATCGCACAGGTGTCGAACCAAGAGTGTTAGATATAATATCTTTTGACCGAGTCTGCATTATCCATTATGTCGGCTACCTTTACCTCCATATCAGTCAATTACAAAACTCCTTTTGGTAACACTCGTTTAAAAATATAAGGGCCTTGCCATTTCGGGAAAATTTTCCTCTAGCTTTTTCTTGGTGGGGAAGGTTGCATTTCACAACAAGCTGACCCGACTTTGAAATTTCTTGGACATACTTTTTATTATAAGCTCGAGCCATCCTTTTTTGGTATAAGTGATCGAAACAGACTGTCGCCTATCATTTTTCATCTATTAACGTTAATTGCTCCAACCTTTTCTTTACCCATTCTGTATCATCAATTTCTGCTTTAATAATGATTCGAAGAGAAGGAATTTCCACTTCTGTAGGTATGACAACCTCAGTCCCATAAACTAATAAGTAAGGAGTGGCACCGACTGATGTACGGGTAGTTGTGCAATATCCCAAAAGAGCAAAAGGTAATTTATCGTGCCACTGTCTGGATCCTTGGACCATCTTCCTAAGAATCTTCTTGATATTCTTATTTGTTGCTTCTACAACTCCATTTTCTTTGGGCCGATAAGGGGTTTAATGGTGATGGACAATTTTAAATTATTCGCAGACCTCCTTCATCAGGTAGCTATTAAGATTTGTCGCATTGTCCGTGACAATGGTCTTAGGTATACCAAAATGACATATGATATTGGAATGGACAAAGCTCAACACTACTTTCTTGGTGATTGATCTTAAAGTAATGGCTTCTACCCATTTGGTGAAGTAGCCAATGGCAAACAGAATAAATCGATACCTGTTAGAAGCTTTTGGATCAATTGGCCCTATAACGTCTATTCCCTAAGCAACAAAAGTCCAAGGGGCAGATATAAAGTACAACTCTGAAGGGAGTGAGTGAATCAAGTCACTATGGATTTGACACTGATAACACCTTCGAACAAAACTAAACAATCTCTTTCCATGGTCAACCAATAGTATCCTGCTCGAATAATCTTCTTTGCTAAGACATAACCATTCATATGCGGACCGCATACCCCTGAATGTACTTAATTCATGATTGTTTCTACTTCTTGAGAATCCACACATCTTGATAGATTCAAGTTTGGGGTTCTTTTATATAGGACTTCCCCTCTTAGAAGGAAACCACTAGCAAGTCGCCTAATGGTTTTCTTTTTGTCTCTATTGGCATGCAATAGATATTCTTTTTCCTTCAAGAACCGTTTGATGTTGTGATACCATGGTTCACCATCAGGATCTATTTTGATTGTATTACATTAACCATGCTCATCTCTGATTTGAATTTCTAGGGGATTAATATAGGTGTTGCCTGGGTACGGAGCATTGAGGCTAGAGTGGCTAAAGCGTCGGCCAACTCATTGTGGAACCTGGGATATATTTGAACTCAATGGACTTGAATCTTTTACTAAGATTATCCACACAGTGTTTGTATGGAATGATCTTAATGTACCGAGTTTCCTATTCGCCTTGATCTTGACAAATAAGTAGGTCGGAGTCCCCCAAAACCACCAGCTCATGTACATCTAAATTTATTTCCATATTTAAACCCATGATGTAAGCTTCATATTTCACTGTATTATTGGCATAGAAGAATCAAAGGCATGCGTTGGAGGGACAATGGTTTTCGATTGGTGATATAAGGACTGCTCCAATTCCCACCCCATTGACAGCTCCATCGAAATATAACTTCCAAATCTGGCTATTACCCAAACTTTCTTCCTCAACAATGTTAATATCTTCATCTGGGAAGTAGGTGTTTAATGGTTTGTACTCATCATCAACTAGATTTTCTGCTAGATAGTCATCCAGTGCTTGTGCTTTCATGGCGGTGTGGGTGACATACACTATGTCAAACACTGTAAGAAAGATTTGCCACTTTGCCAGTCTACCTGTTGGCATAGATTTTTGAAAAATATATTTCAAAGGGTCCATTTGAGATATGGGATAAGTTGTGTAAGACAAAAGATAGTGCTTCAACCTTTGAGCTACACAGGTTAAGGCACAACATGTCCTCTCTAAGAGATTGTATTTTGCCTCATACTTTGCGAACTTCTTGCTCAAATAATAAATGGATTGTTACTTTCTTCCTATGGCATCATATTGACCTAGAACACAACCAAAGGCATTATCCATTATTGAGACATATAAGAATAAAGGTCTGCCAGAATTTGGCGGGACCAACACCGGAGGGTTTATTACATATTCTTTGATCTAGTCAAAAGCTGCTTGACACTCATTCGTCCACTTGACCAATATATCATTTTTCAACAACTTGAAGATGGGCTCACACATGATGGTAAGCTGAGCAATGAACCGACTGATATAATTTAGTCTCCCCAGTAGACTCATAACTTCTGTCTTATTCCTTGGAGGAGGTAACTCTTGAATAGACTTTATCTTTGCGGGATCAAATTCAATGCCTTTTCGACTAACTATAAAACCCAGAAGCTTTCCTGAGGGCACTCTAAACGCGCATTTGGATGGATTGAGCTTAATATTGTATTTTCACAATCTTTTGAAGAATTTCCTTAAGTCACGTACATGATCCACTTGCGTTCTAGATTAAATGATGATATCATCAATATAAACCTCAACTTCCTTGTGCATCATATCACAAAATATAGTGGTCATAACTCTCATATAAGTTGCCCCTGCATTTTTAAGACCAAATGGAATGACCCTATAACAGTAGGTCCGTCATGGGGTGGTAGTATTTTCCGCATCTTTTTCATCCATGAGGATTTGGTGATATCTAGCTTAACAATCCACAAAATATTGAATCTCATATTTGACACAATTATCAACTAGAATGTGAATGTTGGGTAATGAAAAGTTATCTTTTGGGATCGCTTTGTTTAAATCCCTATAGTCAACACAAACTCTAGTCTTTCCATCTTGTTTTGGCACTGGCACAATGTTGGCCAACTATGTAGTGTATTGGACAACTCTGATCACATTTGCATCCAATTGTTTTACGATTTCCTCTTTAATTTTATCACTCGCATCTTCCTTGAACTTTCTTTGCTTTTGTTGGACAGGTGAGAAATCAGGATATGCGGGAAGTTTATGGACTACCAAATCAATGCTCAAACCTGGCATATCGTCATAGAACCAAGAAAATACATCTCTATATTTAAATAAAACTTGAATCAGGTCATCTCTATTTTTTATTTGACATGAAAACTTATTTTTGTCTCTTGAGTTTCCTCTAGAGTTCCCAAATTAGCTGCCTTAGTTTCGTTTAAATTGGGCTTAGGTTTATTCTCAAGTTGGTCCAATCCCTTTTTTATTTCTTCATATGCTCCATCTTCATCATATTCTTCAAAATCTTGATTCATTGTTTCAAGATTAGATAATTTTTCAGGATCTAGACATAAACTCTGCATGCATGTCATGTTATTAAAGTCGGTATTAACGTAACTGAAATGAAAATAAAACAAAATTAGAAAAGCGAGAAGGAGACATGATAGATTTTTACTAGGGAAATTGAAATTTCATTAAACTAGATTGAAAGGATGGAAGGGTCAACATGGATGAAGAACAACTAAAACATTTAGATTACAACCCTAAAAATAGTCCAAATGTAGGAAAAGCTGCAAAATAAACTACCAAAACTCTTTCCTGGTAGGGAGATGAGTGAGTTCCCAATTGTTAAGTTGGACATTCAGGCCGATGAATTGCACATCTGCATGACTGGGGCCTTCATCTATATGAGTCATATTTACTTCATAAAACATTTCCTTAGGACCTTGGAAGATTTTATCCAAATCATTTTGGACAAATGGATTTGGACCCTTGTCACATTGAGATTTAGTCAAAGACTAAAACATATGAGGGATTGGCCTTGACAAATTCCAAGCCTTCTTTTTATGCTCCTTTGCCCATTTTCTGTCAACTTTAGTTGGTTTGAAACCCAACCCAAAAGTTTCCTGATTGCCCATTGGATTGATAAGATCTACCCTCCCTTGCAAGGACAATCCTAGTCCCTTTCCAAGTTCACAACCATTCCGCATCATTTGTGCCGTCACCATGAATGAAGTAGAGGAGAGACGAGGTTTTGGTATAGGCTTCCCCTCAATAAACTAATTGACTGCCACTATCTCGAGAGTCTAATAATTGAGGAATTCACTTTTGTTTTTGGTCTCGACGCATGGTATGAAAGGGTCTAGATATATCGAGAGAATGTCTTCACCATGGACGATAATTTCTTGTTTTTCATGTTCAAATTTGACCATCTGATGCAGAATAGATGGTATAGCTCTGGCCATGTGGATCCATAGCCTTCCCAAGAGTAGGTTGTAGGAGGTGTCCATGTCTATTACTTGAAAAATAATTCCAAACTCCACTAGTCCAATTGTCACTATCAAGTAAATCATACCAACTGTGTCTCGTTTTGCTCCATCAAATGCTCGTACACACACATTATTAGTACAAATTCTATTGGTGTTAATTTTCAAACTTTGTAATGTGGAAAGAGGGTAAATATCGAGGTGACTATCTTTTCCAAGTGATTTACTGTGATATTTTTGGAGACGTGTGCCTTATTTAGAATTTTAATCAATATTTGGCGATGATCCTTGGAATATAAGAGTAATGACAGCAAGGAGATATGGGCAGGGTTTTTCCTTAACTGATCGATAATAAAATAATCTTGAGCCCTCATCTTTTTTAAGAACTCCTCGGCCTTTTCTTCAGTGATAGGCTCTTTTACCGGTAATTGACTTTCTTTGGTATGCTTAGCTGTTCTTACTTCCTCTTGAGCATAACACCATCCAGAATGAGTCATACCACCTGCTTCATTAATCTCTTTGGCGATCGCTTTTCCTTTGTATGTCACAGTGGTTTTGTTGTAGTTCCATGGGATACTTTTCATGCTTGTAATCGGGAGTTATTTTGCATATTTGATCACAATCGGCTCTTGTGCTTTTCTTAAACTACCTTGGTTTAGACAAGTCTTTGAAATCCCCCAGGAACATATAGGTTTGTCCCATCCCATGGTACTTATCTTTTTATAGCTCTAGGAATATATAATACTGGTTTTCTTAAGCCCTCAGGTGTCGAATTCGCACCCTTCACAATCAAGGGTCCCCTTTGTACAAACTCTAAAACCATGCTTGACTCTTCTTTTGAGGGCCTACTTTCAATTTTCTGTCCATTCATTGGTTCACATTCCATATTAGTGCTTATCATTCCAACGACATGCTCATTGTTGTGAGAAGGAAGTGGGTTGTTGGTGACATTCACCACTTCCTCATTATGTATCACAATTACTATATCGTTGATTAACTTCTCAATGACTCTCTTTAAGGTCCAAAAATTTTTGGTGCTATGACCAGGGGTGTTAGGGTGATACTCACATATGAAAGTTGGGTCAAAGCGTCTCACATTAGGGTTGACCTGATATGGAATGATAGGTTCAACCAGTCTTAATTGTATTAATTTCCGCAACAAGCTAGTGTATGATTCTCCAATAGGGGTAAAGGTTTCCTTTTGACCTTGTACCTTGGTGTAATCCACCCTTGGACGTGTATTATAAGGTGCCTCGAAGCTTTGTTATTGCGGACAAGAGCCTTGCGGGGCAGGTGCCTGCCATTGTTGATGTTGAGGGGGTCGGACATATGCCTGATGTTGAAAATCGCATATTGAGGTGGATAATAGTGTTGAGGTGAAGCAGGTTGTCCTTGTTGGACTTGGGCATAAGGGTGGTTTGTTCCTTTTTGCATACCTTTTGATCCCGACGCCATCATGGACCCTTCCTCTTTTTTTTGGTTCCTAAAACCATCTGAACCACTACGATCTGCCACTCTTTCTTGGGGGCCTGAGAGTATGCGTCCTCCCCAAATATTGAATATCTCTAACTCTTCGAGAAGGATATTGGGATTGAACTCATACATAAACTTTTAATTGTCTTCAACCCGGGGTATAAACTATTGTCAATCCAACTTCCTCATAACCCTGAGTGGTGCATAAGGTTGAACACCACGAAGACTCATCAAGACAATGAACGGTAGATAAGCAGACATGTATATTACCTCTTCTGATGGGAACCAATGATAGTTCCATACAATCTTATAGGCGGTCAGCTCGTAGAGGTACCTCTTCCAAGATTCGTTGACCTCGGGGAAATCTTGATCTTTAATTCTCTCTTTATACCCCCCAATGTAATCATCCCAATCTACTCTGAAGTCTATTACATAGGGGTGATATCGGATGTATTTGGGCATCCATATTTTCAATAAAATATTGCACCCTTCGAAATACTCTTCACTATTTTTGTACCTTGTTGGGGCGTGATAAATGTCGGCTAGAACCATCGAAACAAGGATAATGTTAGGCCTCTTCTCGAAGGTCGAAAGGACAACAACTAGGTTTATGTCAATATCCTCCCCCCCCTTTCAGGAATACCATGATTCCCAAGAAAGCAACTATGAATGCATCATGGTTGTGCCTTTCCCAAGTCTGGCGGCACCCCTTGTTACAGACTTATTTTCCAAAAAACTCGAAACCATCTTGACGGCCATATCTTTCATAGAGGAAATCCAAATGAACCCACCCCTGCTTTAGGCAATCCATCTCTACTAGTTTGATGTGCAGTAGTTCCAAGAATCTTCTTGCACTAATATGTTTAGGCATCATAGGCTCCCTTTTGTAGAGATTTTTACCAGTACCCATAAATGCTCCTATTTCTTCTAGAGTTGGGGTAAGTTCAAAATAAGCAAACTAAAACACATTATTCAATGGGTCCCAGAAAGAGACTAAAGCTTCTATCACATCCCTCCGCAGCTCAGCATACAAGAGGCTTCGCAGGAATCCTAGACACTTAAATGCCTCCCCCTTTCTATAATTTCCTATATTTTCATACCATATCCGCAAATATACTGGAGCCTTGTGTAGCACCATGAACCGGGGTGGCTAGTTATCTCTAGGTCTCTTATCACCTCTCTCTATTGAATTCATTTTGTCCCTATAGGATGATGACAAATTAGAATTTATCTTGTCCTTTGTTCGATAAAAATTGACACTTGAAACATTAAGATAGATCATTATTGCATGTTTTGAAAGAGAGAGAAAAACAAAGGACAGACTCGATACAAGAACGAAATGGACACATTTTAAAGTCTTATGCTTTAAAAAAATCTTAGAGCCGAGTTTATAGTGTGTTTGAGAAAACAAAAGGTTGATGAAAAAATTATTTTATTTATTTATTTATTTATTTCTTTATTTATTTATTTATTTTTATTATTGTTATTATTATTATTATTATTGTTATTATTATTATTATTATATATTTTTTAAACTATACTAGACCTATATTCGACGAATTTTATAAGAATAAAATCAATGACAAAAAAGATTAACATGGAGGACACCAAACCAAAGTAATTCGTCTTATAAAATAACTTGGTTAATATTTCATAGGCGATGAAAGGACTAAGTAAAAACCTGTTTTTCATTTTAAACCCTTATCAAATTTTTAATCTTTGTTATTTATTTTAAAAATCTCCTTTTTAGGTGAATTATAGAAATTAAAGCCTCTTTAAAATCTTTTCAGAGTGATTTGTTTCCTTTTTATTTTAAAAGAAATAATTTGAAAGGAGAGAAAATGAAAAATGTCTCATTTTTAATTAATCTATCTAAAAGCTGGTCAACATTAGATAGCCCTTCTGATGATGCAACAAGTGGCATAAAAATGTGCATGATAGTCTTAAAATAGGACACTTGTCCTAGATGGACTCGACCCCAACGTCGAGCCCTACTAAGTCAAATGTTCATGATGAAAATAAAGCGTACCTTAAGAATGGTTCAACTAGGTTTTAAATCTTAATGTACTCGGTATCTAGACCAACAGTAAAACGAGTAGACAACTCGAGTTTGGGAAGGAACAACTCACCGGTAGCAAGGCTTTCCGGCCTCACTCTTTGGACTTTCCCATCCTAAAATTTGTGTAACTAGATTCATTCCCAAGAGCATAATCGCATCTCCAGTATCTCAAAGAAGGTTTCGGGATCGTAGATCGCATCTCCAAATAAAGTGGAGTTTCAGAAGACTCAGATGGGTGCACGAGAGACGACAATTTATATTTCAAACAATATTGAAGCAGTAAATAAGCAGACAAATAACACATTAAACTAACAATAATAATAATAATAATCATAGTCATACACAAATCAATTTTTTTAAACCTGAATTATGGTTATTCCCCAGCGAAATCGCCATCTGTCACACCCCTATTTTTTCCACGTGAGTTTTGAAAAATAGAATTTTTTCAATTAAAGTGACATCTTGAAAAGAAATTATTTTATTTGTTTATTATTTAGAGTCGCCACTTGACATTGAATTTTGGTGTGCCAAGTCACCCTTTTTATTTATCCCTAATCAAAAGGAAATGACTCCTTATTTTTTTGGGTCTGCGAAAACAAAGATTAGGTAAGAAATTCTGTTGACCGAGAGGAAGGTGTTAGGCACCCCTCGAGTCCCATGGTTCTAGCATGGTTGCTTTATTGATTTATATATGGCTTAAGTTAATTTTGAAAATATTATGTTTCTTGATTTTACAAAAATGTTATTTACCTACCTTATTTAATTTTTTTAAAATTCATTTTTTGAAAAGTGTCATATTTTATTTTATTGGTTCGTGGTGTATTAGTAGCAGCACTTTTCAATCTTGCCACGAATTATTTATTACTTTGTATTTTTCAAAAATATAAAATAAAATAAAAATAACTAATATATATATATATATATATTTAGTAATATTTAAATCCCAATGTTTGTCTATCATTGCTTATCAATTTGATTTAAATAAGATGAAATTACCAGAAAATTCCAAAAAATAAAAATAAAAAATTAAACTTTAGCATAAACTAATCTCTGATGATAAATATTAAGTTTTTTTTACTTATTCCACACATTATTTCTATGCCCCAATATTAGACATCAATTGATATGGATATTATAATTAAAGAAAATCTCATATAACTATTTCAAACACGTGCAAAGTACAAATTGACTAAGTAAACTAAATAAAGGGGGAAACCACACACATTTACAACATTTCATACATATATAATATAGTCTTTAAAGATCTTGTTTATGTTAACTAGCACACTAATGAAGAGGTAAAATAGTAATATTCTGAAAAAGGAAAAACATAAAATAATCAATTTTCAGATAATTGTTATATATATGTCAGCATTAATGATTATCACTCATGATATATAAAATATTTATTTTAATAACCGATTTTAATATATATTAGTGTATTTAAAATAGATCTTACGAGAAACTCATTAGAACGACACCTCAACGATTCCTCATGGCTCTATATTCTCGGTTAGTTTTTCTTATGAAATTCTAACCTCCTCAAATCTTGATTATGAAATTTTACTGATTATATTATTTTATTACTGTACTTTCTCAAATTCAACATTCATTCATTTGTTTATTTTTTAGTTATCCATTGTACTAAAATTATATTTTTTTATTTTACTTATTATTTTTTATATATTAAGTGAAAATACTGTCCTATTTTATTCATAAGATTAATACTTATCCACTAAATCTCTTTTAAAGATTTCAAAATATATATTAGTTAGCATAGTTGTTGTTAACTTACAAGACATCAACAAACCAACAAAGAGATAAATCGATAATATTTTGGAGACATAATTTACGTAAATAAAAATAAACAGTCAATTCGAAGGCTCAATAATGCCATAAACCATTGCAATAATTTCGGGCATGATTCGATTCTTATACAATATTAAAAGAGAAAAAAATCCTAAATAAATAAGATTGAATGGAAACCTGTGATGAATTAAATGAAGTAGGATCCATGAAGTTATCACCAAACAATTAATTAAGGTCTGAACCCAATTCTCCAAGGTTTAAGGAAAAACAATTTCTTCTTTTTTCGTGCTTTTTTTTTAGTTTCGCTCACTGAGTATGCTCTTTTTTTTCTACTCTCTAAAACTTTTAGACTTAAAACTTATTTTTTTTTATTATAATCTTTTACCATATATAAAGAGGAGTGGTGAGGAGTTTGTTTTGTAGTGGGAGACTGGTGTGTGAGAGTTGAGAAAAATAAGGATAGTTGAGAAATTGTTGTGTTATATTTTAAACTTTTTTTTAAAAAACAAAACGTGCAGAGTGTGTGGGCGTGAGGTTACGTTTTGTTGAGAAAAGTGAGGTTGGTTGTTTTCCCCTTTTCTTCTTTTTTTCTTTAGTTTTAGTTTTTTTTAAAAACAAACTACAATATATATCTTTAAATAAAATAATTATATATAAAAAAAGTTGTACAAGGATGAAAATATTATTTAATTTTTAAACTAATATAATTTAGAAAAAGTTAAATAGTTAATCTAAAATTATAATTTGAGAATTCTAGATTATTTATTAAACCTCAACTAAAATAAACATATATTTTCAGTAATTTTTTAAATAAATTAATCAAAACAAAATTATCTAAACACATGACTCTATTTTTAATAGTTTCAAATTATTTTTAAATAAACTTATTATAAATAAGATAAAAATAAAAATATTAATTTAGATTCAAGAATAAATGTTTAAGTATTAAAAGGTAGATAAATTAGGTTTAGTTAAAAATTAGGTGCTCACAGTGAAGTTAAGTACCGCATTACCATCCTCAAACTTATGGGCAAGCGAATTAATTCAAATATTGGAAGAGATATTGAGGGCTTGTGTCTTGGAATTCGAAGGAAGTTGGTATGATCATCAACCTCTCATCGATTTGACGTACAACAATAGTTATCATTCAAGCATTGAGATGACGCTATTTAAGGCTCTATATGGTAGACGATGTAGGTCACTTATGGGATGGTTTGAAGTTGGGGATATTACCTTCATTGGACCAGATTTGTTTAAGGATGCCATGGATAAAATGAGGATCATAAGAGAAAGATTGAAGACCACCCAAAGTAGACAAAAATTCTACTCCGATGTGAGGAGAAGGGACCTTGAGTTTAATTTTGGTGATTGGTTTTACTTGAAAGTGTCACCCATGAAGGGTGCGATCCTATTTGACAAAAAGGGAAAGTTGAGCCCTAGATATGTAGGGCCCTATAAGGTTGTGACAAGGGTTGGTAAGGTGGCATATGCGTTAGAGTTTCCATTGGAGATGAACACAATTCATATGGTGTTCAATGTATCAATGTTGAGGAAGTTCATAGGGGATCCAAGTTCCATAATCTCGTGGGAAGATGTGAGTATTGAAGAGAACTTTATATTTGAAGAACTTTCGGTAGAAATATTAAATAAGCAAGTAAAGATATTAAGGAACAAAGATGTAGTGTCCGTTAAAGTCCTTTGAAGGAACCAACAAATTGAAAGTGTGACTTGGGAAGCAGATATGATAAAATGATA
This sequence comes from Solanum aculeatissimum, assembly GCA_038996855.1. NCBI lineage: Eukaryota > Viridiplantae > Streptophyta > Magnoliopsida > Solanales > Solanaceae > Solanum > Solanum aculeatissimum. The sequence goes on along the minus strand of JBCEWC010004266.1, from coordinate 12,573 downwards.
TCCTTATCTTTTCCACTCTACTCAAGCCTAAGGTAATAAGACAATTATGTTTGAAAGGTCAATTTATGAGTTTCAACCCTTAGAGTCAAATTGCATGCATTCATACTCATGGTATCATGTTTAAATGACATTTTGATGCACAAGTTTGAAGCTTTCAAGAAAATGATGTTTAAGTTGCATTATGAAAAGTATCTTGTCAATTCCTCTCAAGCGTAGTTCATAACATTCGGGGATGAATGTTCCAAGAGGGAGATATTGTAACACCTCCCAACGCGCCTTGGAAATTCCATATGAAGTGTTTTTTGAATATCTTAGAACCCGTGCGTTATATTGTAAATCCAATTTTGTATTATTTTTAGGAGGAAAAAATTTGTAAGAAAAGCGTCACCTTTAATTTTTAGGTCACCTGTATCGAAAAATAAATTTTCGCATGAAATTGCACAAAACAGAAAAGTGCATGACAATATTTTTCGCATGAAATTGCACAAAATAGAAAAGTGCATGACAAGTCCACGTCGCACACTGTTCCTCCCATAGTACAAAAGTGGTCTAAAATCATTCCTAGGCCAAAACAAGGGGAAAATTAAAATTCATAAAAATTACACTATGCGAGAACCAAGGTGAGTGGTGCCCCTGGTCCTCCATAGTGTAAAATTGTCTGAACTTTTTCTTTACTAAGTAAAGTTGGTTGGGACTTAACCCAACACCTTTATATATGTAATTATTAAAATATTCTCCTATTTTTAGACCTCAATCTCTCTCTAAACACTCTTAAATCATCCCAAAACTTCTCTTTAAAAAAAACCCTCCATCAAGTTCTTCTAATTTCTTGGAGATCAAGCTTCCTCCATTGAAGAAAAAGCTTCCAAAAGGATTTTTCAAAGTTTCTCAAGTCTTCTTCTTCAAGTTTCAAGGTTTAAAAGGTATGTGAGTTTTTTCATTCATTGGTTCTTCCACCATAAAGTCCTAAAACCTAATTTACAAATTCCTTCAAGTTTCAATGTTAATTTTTTACGGGTTATTTCTAATTATCCTATTAAGCATGATTTATGTCAAGATTGTTCATCTATTGCATGAAATTGCATAAGTTTATTTCAAGAGTTTTCAATTATGAAGTTATTTTATGATTATTAAAGTTATGATACCATGAGTTATTATGGGAATGATGATTTTATGAGATGAATTGCCTGGTTCTATGTCTGAAGTTTAAAGATGATATGTATGATTGAGGTGGGTTGTTTAAGAATGATTTAAATTGATGATATTCATTACAATGAATTCCTCTTGAGTTATATGATTTAAAGCTTACATGCATAAGCCCACCCCATTATCATATCAAAGCTTTCTAAGGGAGACATGATCTCCAAAGATGAGGGTTCAATTCATAGTTATGAAAGCTATGAAATTTAAAGTTATGCAGTATGAATCCCTCTTATGAATGTTAAAGATGGTGAAAAGACAATTCTCACCAAAATATAGATCCCTTATGATAAAGACAATTCTCACATATTGAATCTCAAGTTAAGATGAGCTACTCTTTATATATAATGATGATGAAGCTATGCTTTTAAGTTTACGAATGACTATGATTATGCATATATTTTTAAATGTATTATATGGGAATGAATTAGCACTGAATGGGATAATTGGTGGGGTTCAATAAGGAAACCCTAGAAGTCTTCTCTGTCCCATTAACTATGTGCCAATGTAGGATCCCTTGTACGCTTATTTAACAATCCATCTTAAGATAAGAAGTCCAACATTGGCAAAACATAAGAGAGATGTTGGGTATATAAGTAAACATGTCTTATCTTCTAGTGACACATTTTAAAATTTTGCGGACCTAGGCCTAAAGCGGATAATATCACTAGCGGGATAGGTCATTACAAATTATATTAGAGCCATTCTTGTGTTAACTTTGTCGATGTGAGTCTAAGTTCAATTGAGTTTAGGCCAATCCCGATGAGGCAGGGAAAGCCTCAGTACTGAGCTTAGGTGAATTCTATACGTGGGGCAAACCTCAGCGAAAACGCTGAATCCATAGAGGGAGTGTGTTGAACAACCCATCTGAAAGTAATAAGTCCCAAATAGGCAAAACACAGAAGAGATGCTGAGTATATACGTAAACAAGTCATACCTAATAGTGATGTATTTTAAAGTCTTGTGGTCCTACTCTCAAAGCGTACAATATCACTAGCGGGCTGGATTGTTACAACTAAGCTAGGCTAGTGGATCTATGTAAGCCATAATGTTTATTAAAGGTACAATTACAAAGTTAACAAAGTTATGGAGTTCTACCTTGGCAAGTAGATTCTCCTTTTCCCAATTGAAGGAGTGAATTGGCCTTTTTATAAATGGATGGAGTTCATTGGATTCCAAATAGTATCTCACTTGGTCTTATATGTCAATTATGGTCTTCTCCTAGATATGTATGATGCAAAGAAGTTATGTTTTATCTTTCATCCAAATTTTAATTAAAACATCCTCATTCATGATATATTGAGCTTATATTCTATTGTATATGATTATGCATCTTGCGTATGAAGCTTATTATTTATTGTTACATTGCATCTCACACACTAGTACATTTCAAGTACTAACACATACTTTTTGCCTACATGATCTAACAATATAAGGACCAACACTCCTATCCATCCTTTTTTACGCCGTTAGCTTGGTTCATGAAGATCGTTGATTGTGGTGAGTCTTTCATTCTATGGATAATATCAGATTTTCTCTTTGCTTATGTTGAGACTTTATTTCACTTTACTTCGTACTTTGAAGGTGAGCCCGGGACATGTCTTGTCTCCCATCCTATTTATATTTTAGAGGAGTTGTTGAATACTTATGCTATGTACCTATTATGAGATGTTGAGCTTTTATGGAGATTCATCCTTTAGTCTCTACCCCCTATGTGAAGATACTTGTTGTTGTTGATATCAATGGAATGGGATTGATCTTCCTAAGCCTCTACTTCTCCATAGATTGAGTCATACTTACCCCCCTTAGTACTTTTCTTGCTATGTGATCATGTAAATCCTTTTCCCTTATCTATCCCCATAGCATGACTCCAAAGCCCCGATGTTCCTTAGAATTGCTTGTTGATGCTTGTTTAATTCCACAACTAAGGATGTGCAAAAGATATGTTAAGAGGATTGTTTGGGTTACCTTTGAGTCTCTCATTCGTTGTGTCGCACCTAGACCGTAGGCTCAGGTAATGATATTTTTAGTGAATATCCCCACGACATGCACCATTCCCTATAGGAGTCAATGCTAATGAGGAATAAACTCCTTCGACTTCTCAAGTTATTTAAGACCCTCAAGCCTTTCAAGTGACTAATGAGGAGTTTAGGGATGTTATCACCATGTTGGACCAAGTCATTGCTTCTCTAAAGACTCCTACTCTAGCTTCTAGGATGAGAGATTTTGCAAGAATGAATCCCTCAGAGTTCTATGGTTCTAAGGTGGATGAAGATCCACAAGAGTTCATTGATGAGGTCTTCAAAGTGGTGGAGATTATGGGGTATCTTTTGAGGATAAGGCAGAGTTGGTAGCTTAACTACTCAAGGGAGTCGCTCAAGTTTTGTTCACACAATGGAAATTCTAGAGGAATGATGAAGAAGGGCGTATTGTTTGGGTGGTCTTCTAGACCACTTTTCTTTATCACTTTTTCCCCTAGAATTAAGGGAAGCCAAATTAATGCAATTATGAATTTGAAGCAAGGTGGTATAAGTGTGAGGAAGTATTCCCTCAAGTTCACAAAGTTGTATAAGTATGCTCCTTCCTTGGTGGCGATCCTAGAGCTTGCATGAAAATGTTCATTTCAGATATGTACAATTTATTGAAGATGGAGGGTAAGATGACAATATTTGTCAAAGTTATGGATATTTCTCATCCTATGACTCATGCTGAATAAATAGATAGTGAGAATCTTGAAAGGATGAAGATGAGAGAGTCAAAGAGGGTTCATTTTGATGGTGGTTTTTCACATGCCAAGTCCGGTGGTGGTCATTTCTAATAAGGCCAAGGGTCATCTAAGGGTGCCAATCAAGGGTTTGCTAAGGATAGGGTGCGTACCCCTAAGGTTCAAGGTGATGTTGCAAGGGCTAGTGGTGCTATTCCTCCTAGGTGTCCCAAGTACGGGAGGAACCATGTTAGTGATTACTTGAGGGGAATAGGTGCTTGTTTTGGATATGTAAAGATGGGGAAAAAGATTTTGAGTTTCCTAATGTTGCTACTAAAGGGAAGGAAGGGCGTCCTCAAGATCAAGTGGCTCAAATAGGGCAAGCACAACAAGGTACCCAAGCTCAAGGAAATAGACCCCATGGAAACGAATTCTATGCTTTGCATTCTAGTCAAGAGGTTGAGGAGACTCACGATGTGGTTACTGGTACGTTAAGGATCATTGGTATTGATGCATATGCTTTATTGGACCTCAATGCAAATATGTCTTTTGTCACTCCTTATCTTACCATAAAGTTTGATGTATCTCCTAAAGTCTTGAAAGAGACATATTCGATCTATACTCTGGTTGGTGAGTCAATTTTAGCCAAGAAAGTCTATAGGAATTGTCCCCTGATGGTATTCCATAAAGTCTTTTCGTGTGATCTTGTTAAACTTGATATGATCGATTTTGATGTCATTCTTGGTATGGATTGGTTGTATGAATTATATATTTTTATTAATTGTAGAACCTGTAGGGTCACATTTCAAGTCCCTAATGAGCCTACTTTAGAATGGAAGGGAACCAATTCGATGATCAAGGGTAAGTTCATCTCCTAAATGAAGGCTAAAAAATGATATTTAAGGAATGTATATATCATGTTGTCCAAGTTAGGGATGTGGAATATGATGTTCCTACTCTTGATTTGATACCTATAGTTAATACACTCCCTGATGACTTGCCTGGTATTCCTCTCGAAAGGAAAATTGACTTTGGCATTGATCTCCTACCTAATACTCAACCTATTTCTATTCCTCCTTATCGAATGGTCCAAGCAGAGTTAAAGAGTTAAAGGAACAATTGAGGGATTTTATTGACAAGGGGTTGATTAGGCCTAGTGTGTCTCTATAGGGTGCTCCCATATTGTTTGTAGGGAATAAGGATGGTTCACTTTGGATCTGTGTGGATTACCGACAATTGAATAAGGTGACAACTAAAAATAAGCATCCACTTCCAAGGATCGATGATCTGTTTGACCAACTACAAAGTGTGAGCTATTTCTCCAAAATTTATCTTTGGTCTGGGTATTACCAACTAAGGGTGAAGGAGAGTGATATTCCAAAGATGACATTTCAGACAAGGTATAAACATTTTGAGTTTTTTCTTATGTCATTTGTATTGACAAATGCTCCCTCCATCTTTATGGATTTGATTAATTAAATCTTTAATCCCTATCTAGTCATGATTGTAGTGGTTTTTATTGATGATATATTGATTTCTCTCGAAATAAAGAGGAGCACATGGGTCACTTGAAAATTATATTGCAAACCTTGAGAAAGAAGCAATTATTTTCCAAATTTAGCAAATGTAAATTTTTGTTAAGAGAGGTGGCATTCCTCGGTCACATTGTGTCCGATGATGGAGTTATGGTTGATTAAAAGAAGACGTAGGCGGTAAACAATTGGCCTAGACCATTGTCTTCTTCATATATTAGGATTTTCTTAGGTTTGGCCGGATAATATAAAAGATTTGTGGTAGGATGTCCTCTACTACATCATATTTGACTAGGTTGACCCAAAAACAGGTAAAGTTTCAATGGTGGGGTGAATATGAGCAAAGTTTTCAAACATTGAGAGACCACCATACTTCAACCCCTATTTATACATTACCAGAAGGTTCAGATGGATTTGTTGTTTGTTGTGATGCCTCACATGTGGGAATAGGTTGTGTGTTGATGCAACATGGCAAAGTTATAGCCTATGTTTCAAGAAAATTAAAGGTTCATGAGATGAACTGTCCAAATCATGATCTTAAATTGTTGGTGGTTGTATTTACATTAAAGATATGACATCACTTTCTTTATGGAGTGCATGTTGATATATTTACCAACCATAAAAGATTACAATATGCCTTTAGCCAAAGCGACTTAAACCTTAGGAAAAGGAGATGGCTAGAATTTCTTAAAAATCATGACATGAGTGTATTGTATCATCCCAATAAGGAAAATGTTATGGCCGATTATCTTACTAGGGTGTCTATGAGTAGTGCCACCTATATTGAGGATGGAATAAAGGAGTTAGTTAAGGATGTACGTTGATTGGCCCATTTAGGTGTAAGGTTGAACGATTCATATTTTGGTAGTATTCTTGTGCATAATGGAGCAGAGTCGTCATTAATAGAAAAAGGTCAAGGCAACCCAAGATACAGATCCAACTTCGGTGGAACTAAAGAAGCTAGTCGTAGATAAGAAGGTTGAGGTTTCCTCACGAGGAGGAGATGGGGTACTTTGCTACCAAGTCTGATATCTGTTCCCAATATTGATGGTCTAAGGGAAATGATATTGAGTGAAGCTTATAACTCGTGGTATGTTATTCAAAAAATGTATAGAGAATGAAGGGAAGTTTATTGGTGGAATGACATGAAGAAAGATATAGCAAAGTTTGTGAAGGAATGCCCAAATTTCCAACAAGTGAAAGTTGAACATCAAAGACTGGATGTCTAGCCCAAAATATTTATATACCTATATGGAAATGGGAGGATCTAAACATGGATTTTGTGAGGGATTTACCTCGTACAAGGAAGCAACATGACTCAGTTTGGATGATAGTGGATAAAAGATGAAATCAACCCATTTTCTATCTGTTAAGGCATCTTATAGTGCCAAGGATTATGCCAAGATATATATTAGGGAGTTGGTAAGGCTTCATGGTATTCCCTTGTCCATTATTTTGGATTATGGCACTCAATTCATTCACACTTTTGGAAGTCTTTTTAAAGGTGTCTTGGTACCAAGGTAAAGTTAAATACCATATTTTATCCCCAAACGGATGGAAAAGCAGAGAGAACAATTCAAACTTTAAAATATATGTTGAGGGCATGTGCAATGGACTTCAAGGTAAATTGGGATGATCATTTACCTTTGATTGAATTTGCATACAATAATAGTTATCACTCAACTATTGAAATGACACCTTTTGAGGCTTTGTATGGACCAAGATTTAGGTCAACAGTGGGATGGTTTGAAGTTGGAGAGATGTCTTTAATTGGAACATATTTGGTACTTGGGGCTATGGATAAAGTGAGACTCATATGGTAGAGGTTGAAAACCTCCCAAAGTCACCAAAAGTCATATTCAGATGTTAGGAAGAGGGATCTTGAATTCAACATGGATGATTGGGTCTCTCTTAAGATATCTCCTATGAAAGGTATAATGCATTTTGGCAAGAAGGAAAAGTTGTGTCCTAGATATGCAGGACCTTGTAAGATCTTGGAAAGGATTATAAGGTGGCTTATTAGTTGGAATGACCAATGAAATTAGCTATGGTTCATCTGGTATTCCATGTATCAATGTTGAGAAAATGTGTTGGTGATTTATATGTTATTGTACCCTTGAATGACACGAGCATTGAAGACAATTCACCTATGAAGAAGTTCCAGTTGAGATTTTCGACCGACAAATTAAAAGATTGAGAAACAAGGAAGTTTTGTTCGTTAAGGTCTGATGGAGAAACCAACAAGTTGAAAATACAACATGGGAAGCGGAAGCAGACATGATGAAATTATATCCTTACCTCTTTCCTTCTATTCAAGCTTAAGGTACCTAGTTAGTTATGCTTAACCCCTTCAAAATTCCTAAGTGTCAATCTCTCTATGTCATAATACCTGTATTCATACTCATGCAAATGACTTTCAAAGATGTTTTAAAGTTATATTATTGCATTCATGTTGGGTTGCTAGTTATACACTCTACCCTACTCATGCTGATCTGTTCTCATTCGAGGACGAATATTCTCAAGGGGGAGATATTGTAACACCTCTTAAAATGCCTTAGCATGAACTTAGGATAGATGTTACATAATGCATCATCTATACTCTTTTTGGCAATTCTAAGGATGGATTATTGATCAGGGCACAAAGTTGTGTGGAAACATGGTCTCGTTTGATTTTTAAGTCAACCGTATATATCAAAAAATAACTTTTCATAAAAGTTTTGCATTTCTAGAAGCATTCACGACCTCTCCACATCGCAGAGAGTGCTCATTTCAATATAAAACTAAACAGAACTCATTCTAGGGTGAAAATAGGGGAACATTAAACTTCATGCAAAAATGATCTATGCGAGAATAAATCTGCATAACACCTGTGTTATGTGAGAATAAATCTGCGTAACACCTGTGTTCCAGGATAGTTCAAATTTTTTCTAACAATTTCAGTCTTAAGTGTAACTTCCTTAGACTTTTTCCTAACCACCACTAAATGAATTTGAAAAGTTTTTATGACCAAAACCCACTTTATAAATAACCCTTAACCCCCAGAATAACCCTATTTTTCAATAATTCACTCATTACAAAAATTCTCTCTCAAAAAAACTATTCTCAAAGCTTTCTTATTCATCAAGCAAAGACTCCATTGAAGACCAACTCAAGCTCTCCACTTCTCTTAGAATTCTAATTAAGGCTATTACCTAAGGTATGTGCGTTTTTCATCAATAGAATCCTTTCTTCTATGGAGCTCTTTCTAAATTATCCATTTTTACCAAGCTTCAAGGATGTGAATTTTTTTTGGGTCTTCTCAACTTCTACCCAATTTCTTCAATTATGATTCAAATTATGTCTATTGATCAATTCTAATGTGAATTCATATCAATTTCATGAAATTATAATTTTTTCATGAATTCTCTCAAGTCAAGTAGGGCTTATGATTTTCTAATGGGTCTTATTCAATTCTCATCTAATTGCATGAATTATTATCCAATTATGATCTATTTGCTCAATTAAGCATGAAGTATTGTCAAATTGCATGATTTTATATGAATTTGATTCAATTGACCATGAACCCATGTAATGCCTAATTTCTTATGACTAAGCTATGATTTCATAAATGTGATTCTAAGTATGAAAGTATGATGTGTTGTTGTTGCTGATGATGATAAGGGTGATCTAAACCCCTAATAGTTATGAAATAATGATAAGATGGGGAGTATATCCACACTATATGCAAAGTTATCTAGATGCACTATTTCTATGATATGCTATGTTTTCATGAGGTCATGATACCTATTTTACAAACTATGAAACTATAATTTTGATAAAATATGGATTATGATGATATATGTATATGCATGATTATGTATTCTGTGGAATATGACTTAGCACCGAGAGGGCCTTGGTAAATTTCATTGCCCCATATCTACGTGCCACTATAAGGTTATGATCATGAGCCTATAAGGCTAGCTAATAGATCCATAAAGTTTCATGATGTGACACTCACCGTGCAAGGATTGAGCCTAAATTATAGGGTCTTTACACATACTTGTGACACTCACCATGCTAGGATAGAACATATAAGGTGGGGTCTTATGTAGATGTGATTCTCGTCGTGCTAGGATAGAGCCTACAGGGTAAGGGTCGGGTCTTGGCAAAGTAGGCTCCTTTTTTGCTTGGTGTAGAGGGAACATTGAGATTTTATGTAATAATTTGCATGGTCTTATTGGTTGTTATGGTTCTATTCCCACATATATATGTCTACTAGGCTATCAAATATTTTATAATGCTTCCTACAATGATTTTAAAGATGCATTGGTTATTTATATCTTGTTCTTACTCTATTGGAATGTCTATGCATATTTCTATTATGTACAATATTCATTGATGCATTGCATGCTTACATACTTAGTATTAATACTTAATATATTTTGATGTACTAACACATATTTTTGCCTACATGATATCACCATGTAGGGACAGACAATGATTCTACACCTCACTTTTGTGGCTAGATTTTGGACATTTCTAATGAAGATTTGGTGAGTTCCCATGCTTGGGGGACAAGGCCTTATGTTCTTGTTTATGTTGATGTTGTTAAGACTTTTGTGCTTTCTATCTTGAGGCTGAGATATCAGCATGTTCTCGACCCCATCAAGATCTATGATGTAGAGGCATGTTTGGACCTATGTTGATGTAATTTCTTTAAAGAAAAAATGTTGACTCCTATGTTTAGCTTGTTTGAAACTATGTTTCCACTTTCTTATTCTTATGATTTCTTAATTACCTTATGTATGCTTATGATATGAATAAGAGGCATGGATGGGGTGCCTTCGGGTGTCACATTCGCTGTGTCATGACTAGGCCCTAGGTTTGGGTTGTGACATCAAGCTTGTCTAGAATAACTTTTTCATTTAGTTTTTTAGGCTTCTTTGAACTTATTCCGGACCCCTTGGTGGATTTTGATTTAAAATAACCCTTGGATGTGGGATTCTCTTTCTGTCAAAATGACCTCGTAAAGAAATTTTGACTACGTTGTTGAGTTCAGAATGTCAAATTTAGTGGAGTAGCATATCTAATTTATTATTATTGGGTCCCGAAAATATTTTGAGGGTCTGTTTAGAGACTTTAAAAAAAGAAGGCAAAAGCTGAAATCTAGTGCAACATTTTTAACGACCAAATTTTGACTTTTAGCGAATAGATTCATTCTTCTAAAAATCCATTTCAGCTTTCAGCCTTCATTTTTAAATTGCAATATCTTGAGTTAGGAAGCTCAACTTTGGGTGATTTAAAGTCCAGCGTGTTCATTTTGATTATGGTTACATATTAAAATGTTTAAGAATTGCTGGTAGATCGTCATTTGCGATAAATTCTGCTTCAAAGAGGTTACCAACCATCTTGTTCCTTTCTTTAATATGTGAAATTTTTCATTGGACTTATTTTGGGACACAAATTTGAGGAGTTAAAATAAACTTTTTTATGAAGTCACTTTTGGTATATCTGAATCTAGGTCCCACAATCCAATTTTAGTTCTGATTTTTGGTTAGTCTCTATTTCTTGTGATTTTAGTGTTAAAATATCCATATTGATGTGCATATCAATATTTTTATATTGTGGCAGCGATTGAAGGAAATTCAGAGGTGGATATCTATCGTGCCATGGATTTAAAGCACGTATGTTCAACTTTTTGATAGGCTACATCTTTTCTTCTTTTAGATTGAGTTTAAATATGTGAATATATGTGGATTTGCATGAATTTAGGCAGGAAATTATTGAGTATGTTATTCTTGCTAGAATTTTAGTCTTAGGTTGTATGCGGGTACGTTGAGTAATTGAATTGATATTTTTGGATCGTCCATACCTTGTGGCCTTCTTTGTACTTGATTTTGTATTACATTGGAGCATCTTTTTGCCTTCGTCTTGGTTTAGACCAGTATACTCCCGAAATAGAGAGGAGCATGTGCACCATTTGAGGATCATGATCCATACTTTGAGAGATCAACAACTTTATATCAAGTTCTCAAAGTGCCCGTTTTAATTGGAGTCAATGACATTTATAGTACATGTATTGTCCACGGTTTAATGAAACCCTTCTCTGACAAGTCCTTCAATTGTTCCTTCAACTCCTTTAACTCTGCCAAGATCATTCTTTATGGAGGAATGGAGATAGGTTGGGTATTCAGAAGAATATCTATGCCAAAATCTATTTTCCTTTTAGGAGGAACACTAGGCAAATCCTCAAGAAAAACATATCGGGGAATTCATTGACCATGAGAACTTACTCAACAGATAGGACCCCAAAAGTGACATCCCTAACCCTCACTAGGTGATAAACACACCCTTTATAAATCATCTTATGGTCTTTACGATAGGAGACAAATCAACCCTTACATATAAAGTTACAACCCTTTCACTTAAGAATAGGCTCATTTGAAAATTGAAATTTGACTCTATGAGTTCAATTATCTATGAAAACATGGAGGCATACAACCAATCCATCCCAAGAATGACATAAAAATCTACCATGATGAATCCTACAAGATCACAGGGGGATAACATTATACAAGATAGACACGGGACAAACCTCTATAGACCCTTCTTGCAATGACTGACTCACCCATAGGAGTACAAACTTCAAATGGTTCAAGTAAGACTTTGGGACATACATTGAATCTATTTGCAATAAAATGAGTTACAAAAGACAAATGGTCTAGTGGATCTAACAATGCATACACATCAAAATTGAAAACCTTCAATATATCAGTGACAACATTCAGAGTCTCTTCCACTTCTTGTCGAGCATGCAAGGCATATAACTGATTGGTGCATTGAGCACCTCCTTGGGCTTGTGTATTTTGGACTCCTTGTCCTTGAGGCATAAAATCCCTCCCACTCCTACAATATTTGGCATGATTGTTGGGCTTTCCGCACTTGAAGCATGCATTAAAACTGGCTAGGCATTTGTCACGACCCAAGCCTAGGGCTTAGACGTGACATGGCGAATGAGGAACCCGAAGGAATCCCAAACAAGCCTCTCAAACATGTCATCACACTCCATCGGTCGCAAAAAAACATTCAATATTAAATAACGAGAATTAGGGACTAAGGGCAAACCATTTCAAAATAACATCATAGAATAAGAGTCAA
>JBCEWC010004265.1:0-27765 GCA_038996855.1 Solanum aculeatissimum | reverse complement strand
CAATGTTTAATATAAAAAGTTTATATCTTTGATTTTTACTAATTACAAATATTTAATTTTCTTCGAATTACTATTTGTTTTTTTGAACCCGCAACTCGCCCCGCCCCACATTAGTTTTAAAAATAGTTATTTCAACCCGCCCCGCCCCACATAACATTAAACCCGCATCCGCCCCGCCCCGCCCCGCCCCATTGCCATCCCTAGCCATGGTCTTGATATGGACTACTCCTGCTTCCTGTATCTACTTTTTGTATGGTGTCTAAAAGTCTAGTGTTCTAGTAAAAGGTGTAAAGCTCACTCTGTTTAAGAATTTTTATACGATTATTAAAAAAAAGAAGGGAGTTTTCTTGCAAATGAAGCAAGAGTGATATAGGTTATTAAAAAAAAGAGGAAGGGAGTTTTCTTGCAAATGAAGCAAGTGTGATATAGGTCATTTTTATCTCATCATTTTGGATGCCCCTAGCATTTGATATAGCTATTAGAATTATCTTAATAGTATTCTATGCAGGCTTTCATATCATTCAGTACTTCTAATTAATTTGTTATCCAATCATCCCAGTGCCTTCTCAAATCTCTATTGTGCATGAATTAGTGTCTGTTGTTTGCCAGGTCAGTCCTTTTCTCTTTTGCGTTTGCTAACTTTTAGTTTTCTGACAATGCAGATGGGAACGAGAACAGGAATGGGAAGTATGCAGTCAGACCTCTGATTTTGGTTGGATGCAACTTGCTGAACCTGTGATGCAATCCTATACAGATGCTACAGATGGTTCTTGCATAGAAAGAAAGGAAAGTGCTATAGTGTGGCAGTATAGTGATGCGGATTCTGGATTTGGGTTTTCTCAAGCAAAGGAGATGCTTGATCATCTGGAGAGTGTTTTAGCGAATGAACCAGTTGCTGTGAAAAGTGGTCAGCACATTGTGGAAGTGAAGCCTCAGGCACGTATTACTTATCCCAATTTCCATATGTTTTCCTTCTTATTTGTTGCTTATATTCCAAGATTTACACTTAAGAAATGTTACTGAGCATCCTTAGTAAATGCCCCCTTTTTGTATTGATGAATAGTAAACCGGGATGCATTTGGTTTCCTGTAATCTGGATTAAACTTTTTTATTAGCTATTGGTGTTTTGATGAGAAATATGATCGTGTTGACCATACAACCTCATATATCCTTTAGTTTCCTGTATACGGTAATTGTGCTGATCTCCACATTAAGGGTGTGTTTGATAAGGAGGTTTTCAGTTAAAATGAGGAAAATGACTTCCGTAATGGAAATAGGGAAAACGAGTTTCATAAGTGACATTTCATCGTCTCCTTCCACCCACTTAACCCTAAGCCCCACCCCTTGACAATCTCAGTCCCTGCCTCCGAACTTTCACTTCCCCCACCCATCCCACCCTCAAAGTGTTTTGCTTGATTCCATCTTGGGATCATATCTTTTTGTTAATACTAGAAAAAAGTATGAAAATATTTTCTGGGAAAATATCTTCCTTGGTGTTTGCTTTCTGGGTTGCTAGTTGTTTATATTGCGAATACGGATGGTGCATGTTCTTTTTTTAGTAAGTTCGGATGGTATGCTTTCAAGCTTGCATCAATCTCCATTAGCTATCCCTATTATGTACTTCAACATTAGCATTCTCCATATTAAATGCATAGGTTATTTTTAGTCCAACAGCAACGAAAACAACATACCCACTATAATCCCACAAGTGGGGTTTTAGGAGGGTAAAGTGTATGCAGACCGTTACCCTACCTTGTGCAGTTAGAGAGGTTGAGGCTGTTTACCCTACCTTGTGCAGTTAGAGAGGTTCAGGCAGTTTCTGATAGACCATTGGATCCAGGCAAGCATAAACAAAACATACATGGAAACATAAGCAGTAAGTAGTAACAACAACATTATAAGAAGCATAAGACTTGTACTAATGCGCTACTTGTAAGTAAAAGTAGAATGCCCATCTCAATAATACTTATACTAATACTAATGCTACTCGCAAGGAAAAAGCAGAATGCCAGACTACCTATGATTAGACTTCTAACCTAATCTTCGACCTCCACATGCTCCTATCAAAGGACATGTCCTTAGTGAGCTGAACACTTGCCATGCCCTACTTGAATTCTTCTCCCCCGTACTTCTTCGGCCTGCCTTACTCACCTCTCCTCAAGCCCCAACATCAGCCTCTCATACCTCTTCACTGGTGTGTCATGTGGAACTACTCTTGGCATACCCAAACCATCTAAGCCTCGCCTCCCGCATCTTGTCAGACACGGAGGCCACTCCCATTTATTTCCAAATATTTTCAATTTTGACCATCTCTCTCTTAGTAAATCTTCCTCAACTTTCATTTTCTGGACATAGGAGTTCTTGATTGGCCAACACTCCGCTACATACGACAAAATTAGTCTACTAGATAAGCCAAGTAAAGCAGTGCCAGTGCCAGGTACAGATGAAATTGTTTTTTCTCCTTTTTCGATTTAGAGAAGTGAATTCCTTATTCAATCCGAACCTACTTTTTAGTCTTGGTGACCTTTTTACCACAAAACACACCAGATGCTAGCCTCCATTTCAACAATATCCTCCGATGCTCTGTGCGATATTCTTGTCAATCTCCCATCATCTCGGATAATAGCCTCAAGGTACTTGAAACTACTCCTCGTGGAGATGACTTGAGATTCCTACCTCACTTCCATGTTATCTTCACAAGTCACAACATTGAATTTGCACTCAACGTACTTTGCCTTGGTTCTATTCAATCTAAAACCTTTAGACTCTATCGTCTGTCTCCAAATCTCTAGCCCGTCGGTAACTCCGCATCTCGTCAATTGGTACTATTTCGGCTGCAAATAACATGCACAAAGGTACCTCACTTTGTATGTGTTGTGTCAATCTATCCATCACCAAAGCAAATAAAAATGTTATTTTCAATTGATGTGCCATTAATCCGTGCGTAGGTCATTTGCTAACAAAAGAGCCTTTAGTATTTACTAAAGTAATTGGTTGCAAGCTGCAATTTTTTTGCCAGTGACAAGTGAATACCTGGCCTAAATATTGCTAACGTAATTATTTTAACACAATGATGGTGTTTTCTTTTCCACTATTTTTGATGGCTATTGTCAAATTTTCTTGAGTATCTTGAATGTATCTTTTTCTTTAATGCTATTTGAAGTGTATTTTTAGCATTGGTTGCAGTCACTAATGTGTTGATCCTAGCATATGTTCTGAATGTCATTAATTTTCTCTTTTTTTATTCTAGGGGGTCACCAAAGGTTTAGTTGCAGAAAAAGTGTTTACATCTTTAGCGAGGAAAGGAAAACAGGCGGATTTTGTGCTTTGCATTGGTGATGATAGATCAGATGAAGATATGTTTGAAATAATTGGTGATGCTTTGTCCAGAAATATTATTTCCTATGATACCAAGGTATTTGCTTGCACAGTTGGACAAAAACCTAGCAAAGCGAAGTATTACTTGGATGACACATCCGAGGTGGTGCTTATGCTAGACTCCCTTGCTGATGCGACTGATACTCCAGTGACTTCCGATGATGAACCTGAGGACTCCGACTGAATGTAGTTACCAGATGCTTGGTTTGGTTTGGTTACCTTCTCTACTGAATGTATATTCCAGGTCTGAAGACGACACATTGTCCATTTGAGTAGGTTTCGAGGTTTAAGAAAATGGAATCTCAAGTTCTGTTCAATCATTCTTTCCTTTCTGATTGATCTATTCTTTTATCACTAGCCTGGATGTAACATATTACGAGAAGGGGAGAAACACAGAATTGAATGCAGATTGTTATGATTGCTTCTTAAGAAGAAGCCACCAAGTGATGGAGGGCGACAATCATTTATGCAGAATCGGAGAACCACAAGAAGATTGGGATGAGCCAAAGATGTTAGACATGGTTTCTGTAAGACCGAATGAGGCAGAGAATTTATTAGTACAGACAAAAGATTTGATCATTCCTGAATTATGCTTGGAACTAAATGCAGTTCTCGCTGTTCGGGTTGTTTACACCAATTGTGGTGGCAAAGCTTTAATGAAGATTGCTTTGTGGCTGCTTGATACTTAAATTGGTAGTATGTTGAAGTTCTCTTTTTAAAGTTGGTAGCATGTGGATCTAGTTTAGATTAGCATTGTGTCAAGTGGGCATGGCTGTGACTGGCAATAAGCATCAACTATGTTGGATTGAGTCAAATGGTTTTGGTAGTCTTGCTGTACAGTATAAGATATGATGATGTGAATTGAGAAGATTTCTCTGCTCTTTTATGGTCCTAGGTCCTATCAAATGCATTGTGTGGATATAGGTTGATGCAAGAATATTTCATTTTCACATACTAGGATTTTTCTAGTATTTCATTTTCACTGCCATCATAGGCCTGATACCATGTTTGCTCTGATACCAAATTTATCACAATTATTTAAATTCTAAGGATCTGGGACCAGCACTTGGCTACCATTCCTGTCGAGCAACCCTTTATACATTAGAGTTATTTGTTTTCCTGTCAGTAATTTTACTGCAAATATTAGCTCAAAAGGAAGCAACATACAGTACTGTAATTTAGAAGCACTGATTATTGCAACTTTCCTTGTGCAGTGAACATAAGCTCGGACTAGTTTCATTTATATTCAAAGTTGGCATACAACAATAGCAACATATCCAGTGTAATCTTACAAGTAGGGTTCCAGTGTAATCTTACAAGTAGGGTCCGAAGAAAGTGGTGTGTATACGAGCCTTATCCTGAATTAACTTCACATTATTTGGAAGCTAAAGAAATCCAGTACAAAATCCCAAATAGTGGCCTTTCAATATGAAAGGCAATAAATGGAAGATTTAATTGTGAACTAAGTTTGTGAATCTCTTTATAGTTTTGCATAATGTTACAACTGAAGGAGGAAATAATGGTTCAAAAATAATCTGAATGAAAAAGGGGGAATGACTATTGTCAAATGCAACCTCCTTACCAATAATCTCCACAAGAACAACAGCCATCTTTGAAGTGATGAAACCTACTGGAATCACGTACAATAATTTCTCGATTTTTCATCTTGGATATGTACTTAATAGCCATGTGACAATCACCACAAATTCGTAAATTCTTCATTATCCTAATTGGAAAACCCTCTGGGGTGTTCATCAATGCAAAAGCAATAGCTAATTTTTCACTGTGATGAACCAAGTTGTACTCTTTTTCCTCTAATTCCATATCATGCAAAACAGATCCTGTATCAGGAACATAGCCCTCTAACTTCAGTTCTGCAATCAATTCCTTCAAGTATACGTCAATCTCATCCGATTGTGGATGAGATTTATCACCCATAATGAAGTGGTGAAACTGGTTCTTCAACTCCAGCCAGCTTATTCCTGGTTCTTTCTTTACTCCCCTATCCTTCATCGATTTCCTCACTTCAGAAACATCCTTCCATCTTTTAGCAGATGCTTGAACATTAGCAAGGAGCACATATGAAGCTGAATCCTGAGGATCAATCCTCAAAATTTCTTCAGCTATACTACTAGCCATATCTGCATTTTTATGAAGTTTACAGGCCGATAGCAATGTCTTCCATGTGACAATGTCTGGCTTCACAGGCATAGATCTAATAAGAGCTTCAGCCTCCTGCAAACAGCCTGCTCTTCCTAGGAGGTCAACCACACATGAATAGTGCACCAGTTGAGGCTCTACATTGTACTTCTCCACCATCATGTTGAAAAATTCAAGCCCTTCAGCCTTCATCCCACTATGACTACAGGCATAGAGCAAATTCAAGAAAGTTATATGGTTGGGTGCAAGTCCTTCCTGCTCCATACGATGAAACAACTCAACAGCGTTCTTTCCCCTACCATGAAACCCATAAGCAGAAATCATAGCACTCCACAAAACAATATCAGCTTCCTCTCTTTCCTCAAAAATCTTCTCAGCTTCATCTAAACAACCACATTTTGAATACATGCTAATCAAGGAACTTACAACAGCAACCACAGATATTGCACCAGTTTTTATAACGTCAGAATGAATCTGCTGTCCCTGTCCTATTGTAGCCAGCTCTGAACACGAGCTGATCACGCTAACAAGCGTTATCTTATCTGGTCTAAACCCCACGATTTTCATTAAATTGTACAGCTCCAATGCACCCTCAAAACACCCATTCTGAGCCCTACCAGCAATAAGAGTATTCCAAGCCGCCACAGTTTGAT
The DNA here is from genome assembly GCA_038996855.1 of Solanum aculeatissimum. Classification (NCBI taxonomy): domain Eukaryota; kingdom Viridiplantae; phylum Streptophyta; class Magnoliopsida; order Solanales; family Solanaceae; genus Solanum; species Solanum aculeatissimum. Next base: position 21,574 of record JBCEWC010004265.1, on the reverse strand, counting down.
CTGGCATCGACATGATCACAATCTCTCCTTCTCTTAAGCTACCAGACCTCATATACATGTGTGCCAACGAACTTGCAACAACAAAATGACCCTCTAATCCCAATTTTAATACACAATCATGAACCTGCCTACCCTTATTCAAATCCTTCAAACCAGCACAGCCTCTTAAAACACTTGCAAGGGTAAACGCATCAGGCAAATAACCCAACCCATGCATTTCTGAAAACAAACTCAACGCCCTCTCATTAAACTCAAACTGAGTCAACCCAGTAATCATCGCATTCCAAGAAGCCAAATTTCTCTCACCCATTTCATCAAACACCTTAGATGCACTATCCAAATCGCCAATTTGTACATACCCACCAATCAAAATGTTAAAAGACATGACATTTCTCTTAGGCAACTTATCAAACAGTGAAACTGCAGTATCTAGCTGACCCAATTTTGAGTAAGCATTGAGCAGGTGGTTGGAAACAAACTTGTCTCTGAAACACCCAGACGTTATTATGAGAGAATGCAGCTGTTTGGCGAGGGAAAAAGACTTTTCTTGGATGCATGCTTGTAAAAGGTAAGAAAAATGAGATGGGTTGTCCCATATTAGGAAATAGAACTTGTTGAAAGCTTCCTTTACGTATCCTTGAGAACATAGGATTGAAAACTCAGTGGCGGCTGCCGAGAACGGCCGTGAGTTTGCTGAACGGAGGGGAAAAACTCTCAGAGGTCTCAAACAAGACTGTCCCATTCATTATACTCGTCCGCCCAACCCCTTAAACTAAAAATAAGCAGTATTCATAAATGGGGTTCAGAGAAGGTAGATGAACCTCACCCTCCATCTTTTAGGAGGCAGCCGATAAACTCCAATTTAAGAAAAGGAGTATCAAACTTCGTTTATTTTTGGAATCAAAACTAAACTTATTGTTTATGTTTTAGACCACAACATTATCTTTCTCACTGGAGCTGACATGACAGTCCACTTATGCAGTTCAACATGGCAAAAATCTCTTCCCTCTCATCATGTTATTCATCCTTGTTGAACCTATCAAAAGATAAGAAAAAAGGAAAACACCTAAAATAGTTCCTCTATTATTATTGTTTGAATTGTTTTTCGGACTTTAAAACTTCAATTTCGAATCGTGCTTAGTTTGTTTGGACAAACATTATGCAGAGGGAATCTATGGATGAAATCTTCGTTTAAATCGTCATATTGTTATGTGATGCTTGAGGGTAAGAACTTATTCGTATCTGGTGTGATGTTTACGCTAACCCAATGAATACATAATTTTTACATGTGATGGGTGGGTTGTGGCACAGGAGTTTAGTCAGAAGTGCTAACAGTGCGGAAACATCACATGGTATTACAGTCAAGAAAAGACTAGTTCTATTTCAAATGCAAAAATTGCTTTCAATACATGCACAAAAGCGTTTTAACTTTTCTTATAATCTATATTGTTTGTACTCTAGAACAATTAGGTGGATAAGTGTGAATTGTACAAGTTGCAGTATATGTTCATGCTATTATACAGCTGCTGGGGTAGGTACAGCAGAAGGGACGCGGTTTTCAGAAGGGATCTCAGCAAATTCTGAGAGAATAGCACGGAATTCATCTCCGGTCATCGTCTCCTTTTCAAGGAGGACTTCCACAATCTTATCAATTGCTTCACGGTTGCTGCGGATTTGGCTCAATGCAATCTCATATGCACTGTCTGAAAGCCTCTTCACAGCAGCATCAATGTCTTCAGCTAGCTTTTCTGACATTGAGTTCCTGGCCATCATTCTCATGATTACATCACCACTTTGAGCTGAAGAATCCATGAGTGACCATGGGCCAAGTTCAGACATCCCAAAAGTGACAACCATCTGCATACACAGTTTGTCATTTTACAGAAATAAGTCATCGAAAACGAGATCTTCAGAATGATAAGTCTCAGACTTAAAAAAGAAGATAAAACTACTCCCTCTGCTCCAATTATGTGGCATTATTTTCTTGTTAATCCTTTAAAAAAGAATGTCACCTTTCTATATATTGAAAATAATTTTTAGACTTCCTATTTTACCCTTAACGAATATTTTTCTAGCCACAGAAATTCCATGACATTTTTAAGACCACAAGTCCAAAAAATCTTTCCTTCTTGATTCCGTGTCAAGTCAAACTACACCACATAAATTGAAATAGAGGGAGTAATTGTATTGCTCATTGCTCATTATCTCAATAATCTTTTGAAGGAAAGAGGGGTGGGGGAGTAGAGGTTAATTCAAACCAATCAATCTGTAGATTTCTAGCCTCCACAGATTACCCCAACACATATTCCGTTCCTGAATACTTGACACAAAAAAAAAGACGGTGAATATGTATACCTGTTTTGCCAAACCAGTAATCTGCTGCAAATCACCAGCAGCACCAGTAGTCACTTCAGGTTCACCAAAGATTATTTCTTCAGCAGCTCTTCCACCTAGTCCACCAACAATTCTAGCAAAGAGTTGCTGCTTGGATATTAAGGTTGGGTCATCTGCAGGAATGAACCAGGTCAAACCTTTTGCCTGACCACGTGGGATTAGAGTGACCTTTTGAACAGGATCATGCCCTGGAGTGAGAGTTCTGCATGTCAAAGAACATATAGTATCATTAGAGGTTCACTCGGATAATCTGTTGAAATCACTACTGCGGAATTAAAATGGCAACACAATAATAAACTCATAACATTGTCATAAAGAGTGCTTATATGGTAGATGCAAATTGGACGCCAGGAATAACTAGCTTATAGTCCAGCACTCACCCACAGATGGCATGCCCAACTTCGTGATATGCCACCAGACTCTTGCTCTTGCCATCAGTCATGACTGTTCCTTCCATTCCAGCCACTATCCTATCAATTGAATCATCAATCTCTTTGGATGCGATTGCTGTCTTACCGCGTCGGCCTGCAAGAATGGCTGCTTCATTTAAGAGGTTAGCAAGATCTGCTCCACTGAAACCAGGTGTCCTCATGGCTATAACTTCAAGAGACACATCTGAATCAAACTTCTTGTTGCCGGCATGAACCTTTAAGATCTCTGTTCTTCCCTTGATGTCTGGAACATCCACGGATACCTGCATAAGAGCTTCAAATTTTAGTTTCTTGCAAAATTCACAGTTAAAAAATGGAGTCAAGGAAAGATGCTTACTTGTCTATCAAATCGTCCTGGCCTCAGCAAAGCAGAGTCAAGAATATCTGCACGATTGGTTGCCGCAACAACTATTATACCAGTATTTCCTTCGAAACCATCCATTTCAGTCAATAGTTGGTTCAGGGTCTGTTCCCTTTCATCATTTCCTCCTCCAATTCCAGTCCCTCTTTGACGCCCAACAGCATCAATTTCATCAACAAATACAATGCAAGGAGCATTTTCCTTGGCCTTCTTGAAAAGATCACGGACTCGAGAGGCTCCAACACCAACAAACATCTCAACGAATTCCGAACCTGAAATTGAGAAAAATGGAACACCTGCTTCACCAGCAATTGCCTTTGCTAGCAGGGTTTTCCCAGTACCAGGAGGACCAACAAGAAGAACACCTTTTGGAATACGAGCCCCCACTGCAGTAAATCTCTCAGGTTTCTTCAAAAATTCTACGACCTCCATAAAATCTTGTTTTGCTTCATCTACACCAGCAACATCATCAAATGTCACACCAGTGTTTGGCTCCATCTGAAACTTAGCCTTTGATTGACCAAATGCTAGTGGGTTACCAGGCCCACCAGGACCTCCCATTCCTCCGTTGGACCGTCTTGATAGCAGGAAAAGACCACCAATCAAAATAAGCGGGAATGCTAGGTTTCCAATCAAGTTGAATATGAGAGAACCTGAGTCCTCTTGAGCATTGTGAGCAGCAAAATCAATGTTCTTTTCCCGGAACTTTTGAAGGAGTTCCTGGCTGAGCCCAGGTAGTTGTACCCTAACTCTTTGCACCCGGTTTCCTAATTCTGGAGATACAGCTTCAACAATAGCTATGGTTCCGTTTTCAAACAAATCTACTTTTTGCACTCTATCCTTGTCCAGGTACTCCAAAAATCTAGAATAAGACATCCTTGAGTTAGAAACACCTTGCTCATCAGCATAGGCTTTCCCATTACCTAACAAAGCAGGCACTCCAAGCCCAACATTTCCAAGCAATAATTTGAGAAAGCCTCTTCTTCCTTCATGTGGCCTTTGCTGAAGGGATGCTTTTACAACTACACCTCTTGATGTTTTCCTAGATGATGGAAGGTTTGAGGAGTATAATATTTTCCTGCCATAGATCTCCTTCCTAAAAACTTTTTGTGTTCTACAGGTAGACAAATCATTTCCTGCTATGCATACTGATGAAGTAGCCATATGATACACTCAGAAAAATAAAACCTTCACAGTTCACTTCTACTGATAAATCTGCAAACGAGACATGATGAAGTTAATAACTGCAAGTTACGAGGAAAAAAATCAATCAGACAAAGGACTGGCGTCACGTCCATCAAATTTTCTTCTAAATTATTGGGAAAACATTGGGATGGCAACTTTTTCCCTTTCCTGTTCTTCATCTCAAGTTAATACAGAGTTTGAGATAAGTACCACTGATCTCAATGATGGCAATTCTGCAACCCATTTTAAGCTAATTTCATTAGCAATAGTAATTCCTAGTTCCCTTTATGGATGGCATGCAAATGCCTCACAATTGTTTTTTTGAAGTTAACCTATACTATATGGATCATCTACTTTTAGAATACATGTATCAAACAGATCTGACACACATATGGGTTATTCATGCATATTCTTTAAAAAACACGAAAAATTATTAAGAAACTGCAAGCACACATATCGATACTTGCACACATCTGAACTCTATTGGTTTACCATGTATATAGACTAATTATATACAAGTATTACAAGGAAGTTAACTTTAACATGGATCTCCATTTATGTTTTAAAAACCCCATAAAATCAGAATAAAAAAATTATAACGGATACCTAAATCAAAAGAATCCTTGGATCTTAACATTTTCATAGATAGTTAAAAGAGACATGATTCTGAATGCTTGTAGGAGTTTCAATTGTGCCCATTTGAGTGAAGGAGACCCATCATAAAGTAAAAGTCACTCATTTTAAGCCTTCCATTAATTCCAATTTCAACACTTTCTCTAGAAAAAAAGTTATCTTTGGCACCTCAGTATCACTTCCCTAATTATTAACTCAGATATCAAAGTGAGACAAGTAACAACACTTTGTTATGTCAAAAATTCAAATCCAAAACCTTGAAGTTAAAACCCTTTTTCCCCATTTCAAGAAACTAAGCTAAATCTCTATTCTTTTTGGTTTCCCACCCAGTATCCAGTACCCGCTTCAGGACACGACTAGTTCATATTCATAAACAAACTACATCCTAGAGGTGAAGGATCATCCACCTAGACAATATACCAAACAATTCTTTCCAATTTCAACACTTACTCTAGAAAAATGTTAGCTTGGCACCTGGGTATCATTTCCTTCATCTCTAACTAAGATATCAAAGTGAGACAAGTAACATCAAACTTTGTTATATCAAAATTTCAAATCCAAAACCAACCTTTAAGTTAACAACCCTTTCCTCCCCATCAAGAAACTAAACTAAATCTCTATTCTTTTAAGTTTCCCACTCAGTACGAGTACCCGCTTCAGAGCTAGATTCGCACCTAGAAGTGCATATTTTTGCCTGGGGAAGGTGTAAAGAGCAAACTAAGCCAAATCTTTAAGTGGGTGTGTCTGAGTTAAGGATCATTCACTGAGGCATTATAACAAACAGTTTGTGAGCAAGACAAAAAAGGGGCAGCTACAAAACTTGAAGTGAAGAGCTAAAGCATTCAAGTACAAGCCTTGTAGTAGTAGAGTAAGAGAAAGTACCTGATAAAGTTGATAGAGGAAAGATTACCCAGTAAAACAGAAAGGAAGGAGGTGAAGAAGATGAGAAGAAGAAGATGGGTTGTAAGGTTAATTTAGAGGGAAGAGATGTGGTTTGGGATTTGTGTACGTGGCTTTTCCTCAATGGATGATTCTGAGATATATTTTCTTAGAATGGTTTTGGATTTTCATGGGAGATTTTCATCAATCTGAGTGGCCAGTCTTTAGTCAAGTTGCTTCTTAACTTCTTGCCTTGGGTGGTTTCATCATAGCCATACAGCTGCAATTTTTTGGGTCGAATCAGAACAACTCTATTTTAAAAAAAAATTAAATAAATACAATTTTTATTTTATTTTGTTAGTTCAATTCTTTTGTAGTTTATTTTGCCTATTAATTTGTGAGACGAAGGTTTTCAGGAAACAATCTTTCTATCTTTGAGTTAGTAGTAAAGTCTGGGTACATTCTATCCTTTCGAAATTTCACTTGTGGAATTTCACTGGATATGTTGTCGTCGTAATTCTTTTGTATAGTATTATTAAATTTATTGTTAGAAATGATAAAAAGTTAATTTTTATTTTATCTTGCATTCTTATCTTTTTACGGTAGCTAAATCATATTTTTTATTTTTATTGTAGGTTTATTTTTCAAACCATTAATATATGACATTATATATTGACGAAACAATACTATATATCCAAACGTTGTATTCTTTAAAATAGTATAACGTTATTCAAGATTTCATTTTTCATAAACTTCAAATTTTAGATCTGTCTAACACGAGATGAGAGGAAGAATTTAGTTGAGAGTAGTATGATTTTTTTTAGTTTAGTAGTCTTCATAATTTAATTAGTATGATTCAATTAAGTAGTGTAGACTAGGTACAAAGACCTATGATTGGAGATTAGTCATTCTAAAAGGATTAGATTTGTTACTTCTGGTGGACAACTTGCTTTTATGTGTAAGCAACTATTAAAGAAGTGACCCCTTGGAATTTCAAGAATTAAACAATTTAATTTTGATCATGAAATAAAATTATATATTTGAAAATTATGTAAAAAAAGTACTACACGTCATAATACTTCATGATTCAAGATATTTGAAAAAATTAAATTGAAAGTAAAACTATTTTAAATCTCGAAATTCAAAAAGTATCACATCAATTAGGACAGAAAGATCGTCAATAACAAACAACGATAGCTGCTAGAATCTAGACGTTATCAAAAAACATGTACATACATCAAGTTGTGAAAAAGACATCTTTTTATTCAAGATAGTAATAATTCATTTGTAAGACAGAACAAATACATGTTCTCATTGTGTGTTCATACAAGTATTATCCTTTTTTTTTTGGTAATTCAAACAAGTATTAAGCAACCCCACTTAGCGTCTTGTTAATCTTGGTAAGAGAATGGATCTCATTTGATCCAATTCAAAAGTTTCATCAAATGCTCTCATAACTGAAATCAGATCCCTTTCCATCATCAGTTCAAGTAGCATTGGGTTTGTTGCACTTGCACCAGTAGTCCTTGGTGCAGATGAGTCTGTTATGTCCTGTTTCATTCTTTCACAGATAGCAAATCGACAGACAGGGCACGACCCATGGTTTTTCACCCATGGAATGATGCAGTCCTCGTGGAACATGTGGCTGCACGGAGTTACTGTCACCATTTCTTTAGCCACAAAATCTTCCAAACAAATGGAGCATCTCTTACTATCCTCATCCTTGTCCGTTTTGTTGGTAGTAGTATTGTTTATGTTATTATTCAAGCCTCTAAAGTAAAGGCCAACTTGTTTTGCAACTTTTGATTGTACAGGATTGTAGATTTCTTTCTTGAGCTTATTCAAGACTTCCTTTTGCTCATTTGGGGTCAATTTTGATTCATCCCTCGACGTTTCCCTGCTCTGTATGAACCATGGAGGAGGAGAATCAAATGGAAGTTGGCTTGGTCTCGGATATGATGCACGTCTTGGTGCATCATCGTTATGGACTAGAACGCGAACAGGAGCACGAGGTAGCCTACGTCGTGGTTGGCCTGGATTTGGATTACTGCTCGGCTCATCCCTAAAGCAACCAATGGCTTTAGGCCGTAACTTCTTAAAGAAAAAATAGCTTTAGGCATCAATTCTATTGAGCCGCCCGCCAGTAGTTCTTGAAATAATTAACCTTGAATTTTGATCAAAAAAAAAAGAAAGAAAATAGAAGAAAACATTTACCTGGTTACGCGAGGAGGTACTGCAAATGTTCCGTATGGATCATGAACGAAACGACTAGGATTCTGCACTTCAAAATCAAATCCATTATAAGAATTCACGAATTCAGAATTTAAATTTGATATGTTCAACCTTTAAAGTTCTCAACGCTGAACTAACATGTATATCTATGTTTCATGTTGAGATTACCTGAGGGATTTCCGGGGGAGGCGATGGACGAGGGAAAATGGGTTGCCATCTGTTCCGGTTGTTGTGTTCAGGTCCATGAGAATTAGTAGGATCATGCCACTCTCCATTGCTCCAATTATGATATGGTGTAAAATAAGGCCTGTTGCTACTCATGTTTGTAGAATTTCCTCTTGCTTACTGTATTCTTAAGTTTTGGGAGAATAAATGGCACAATATATTTGATGTATAGCAGCTTTTGAGTTTATCTTTAATTGCCATAATACTGTGTGTTGAGGTGAGATATGATTCTTTTTCCCAATCAAAAGGTGCTTGTCTGTTACAGATTAAAGTGATAGAGAAGCAAAGAATCCAGTTCTTGGCTGTGAGTTGTATAGTTGGTATAGGTGACTTCGTTCTGGACACAGATTCTTTTTATATTTTAACTTATTAGAGTGTATTTGGTATGGAGGAAAATAATTTTCGGAAAAGGTTTTTCAATTTTCTCATGTTTGGTTGATCAAAATTGTTGAAAATTATTTTCTCTAGTATTGAAAGTTTCTTAACTAGAAGGAAAATGACTTCTCTTACAGAAGTAGAGTTGTTCAAATCGAACCAAAAAAAGTTATTGATTTAGCGATATTGATAAAGATTTTAACTTTTTTTATTGAGTTATCAGTTCTTAGTGGTAAGAATTTTTTCTTAATAGGTTAACCGATAACCCGATTTAGTTTCATATATTTATTTCTAAATGTCTCAAACTCTCAATTATTCTAGGAGGTGTTGGTGTTTGCTTTTGAGCAAGATGCAATGATTTTTTTTTTGGTCAAATATTAATGGTTAAATCGATAACTAAACCTATAAAAATCAATAACTGATAAGCCAATATTGTAATGTATCTATAACGGTTTAACATGTTTATTATAATCAATTACCAATAAGTCGAATCGATAAACTTCAAAATTGAACCGAACCAATTCACAAAAATAGAATAAACAAACTCCACAAGTGACATTCTACGTTAATTATTCCCTTCTCCTTCCCACCTCTCCCCACCTGAATAGTGAATAGTGTTTGCGTAGATTAACCTCAAATGTTGTTGAGATAATATTTTGTGCTGACCTAGCGAACGCTTTAGGCAAGAATCCCTTTTTTTATTTTTCAAAATTAATTTTTCTGCAGAGAACATTTTCTTTCATACCTAACACACTTACAACGGACGAGGAGTTGATCAGTCAGATATTTGGAAATTCAGAAGCAGAACAGTCATAAAAGTAAGAAAGAATCAAATTGTAAAGAACGGACGCTAGAGAAAACTGAGAGTTGCAATAGGTGGATGACCAGCATAAGAATAATAAATTTATGGAGCGGAATGGTCACAGATGATTCATATAGCCGAGCTCAACTAGTTGAAAATTGAGACGTAATTGATAATAGTAACACATTGAACAAGCAGAAGAATTTGTCATTCATGATTTCGTATATAAAAAAAATGCAGCAACACCAGTTTCTTAAATTGTGTACTGCAAAATCTTCCTTTTGGGTATTTCATGGCTGGTACCAACATCAAACATTGAAAAAAAGGCCAGAAACCAGACAAAGAAAGCAAATTAATGAAACAAGCCAATCAATTGCCTTTCATGATAGCAGCACTAGAGTCATAAACTGAAGAAAACTCTTATTCCTGGAGAACTTATAAGATATCATATGTAGTTAGTGTAAGCCACCTTTGGAATATCAGAATGGTTTCAACCGTTGTCTCCAGGCATCATTTTCTCTGTCTGGATAGAAGGTTATATCAATTGTATTATCCTAAAATTAGCAAATTAAAATTAATATATGACGCGACATCTCTAAAGCTCAAATATTGGGCTAGGCGTGTGCACTAACCAGCTCTTCCCTGCCAATATCTTTGATGGTAGTTACTTGCTCATAGTTGCTGACAACCAGAAATTCCAGAATATAGAAGCCATAGACATGAAAGCAACACGAGCTTGAAGAGGAATCACCCTGTGAGTGATTATCCAACAGAGAAATCGTCATATTTATTATACTACAGAATATTCAGTTACAAGTCTAACTACATAATTCCCTCTTAAGTGCTTGCTAAATCACTTGTATAACCACATAATTCAACCTGAATGAACTGATATTAATGGTAGCATGTTTTTAGAACCAAATAGATGGAAAGAGAGAAACATGTGATTTGCATATGCCTTTTGCTAACAGTTTGTCTGATGACAAAAGATCAACAAAATTTAATAACACCAAAGCACAAATGAAAATTCATTCAGCAGTCCATAAAGAGAAATTTACAACTGCCAATGCACAATCTGATGACCAAGTAAGTGTTCTACGAGATCAAGCGACAGGGCTGCACGTGATGACATATCTTTTGTGGAGATTAATAACCTTACATGCATACTCACACCCAATGCAGATGTATTAATGATGCAAAGGAGCAGTAACAAGCCCTCAACATAAATGAAAACAGTCTAGAATCTCAGAAACAAGCTTATAGCCAGTAAAATTGAAGGTAGATGCATAAATCATAGCTCAAACCACTGTAACACAACCAAAATATTGACTGTATTGCTCACCAAATGTTGACTGCAGAGTAAGATGAAAATTTTAAAAACAGTTTCAGAATGGGAACATTCTTAGGTGTGACTTCCGGCATTGATACTAATTGAGGTAGTGAGTGTGGTGTGCAAGGGCAATAGAAACTAAGCAAATGATGTAAAAATAACATCTATGACCTCAGAAAAACATTTACGAGAATAATAAGATCACCATTACAGCTAGACTAACAGAGATCATGGGAAGTTTGTATTATAAATTTGTCCATCTTTTGGAATGAGGTTGGGAAAGGGGGTAAGGAGTGTGCTAAAAGACATACCAAAAGTTCAAAACACTGACAGGGATCCAGAACCTAAATCCTGCAAGCGAATGAAGAATGAAATCAAACTTCACTAGAAAGAAGGAATTAAAGCAACTAGCAAAGCTATGTCATGTGGAAGCGCTCACCGAACAATAAAGTTGGAAGGGCATCTTTCTGATACTTGCTTGGAAGATCCGAAAGTTTCCCCAGCCATAAATTATTCCAGGCAAAGATAACAGCTATTACAGCAGGACCGAGCACTATTTGGTTTAATAAAACCTGAAATAAAGAGTATTAAAGGTACTGGTCAAACTCATATAGAAGTAGGTCTTTTTTGATTGGTACAAGCTCATCATGAAAGAAACTACCTTCATCAATATATTCTCAACACTTTGCTTGGGCATACATCTGTCAAGATACGAGTACCATGCGTAAGTACCAGGACCATATAACAAAAATCCATATGAAGCCATCCGGATGGACCGAAGCCAGTCATGCCCAGATAGGAGAGCACCAATCATATCCTAAAACAATATTTTGGTCAAATACAAAGTTCAAACTAGTGTGTAAAATACTCCCAAAGTTACATTCTTAATTCAGTGAATCAGATAGCAAAGGGAAGCCATTGTATGAGAGAGCACACAACATGCAAAATCTTCTTCTTTTCTTTGAGTACGTCGTAAGACATGCAAAATCTTTAGCTGTTAATATGTAACTGTATTAACAAACATATAACTAAGCTATTGCCAAATGTTGTGAATCAATTCAGTGTACAACTAACATCAACTCCTAAAGCTGGATATTATATTTAAGAACAGAAAATCCAATGATAACCGCTATGAATAGTTCATTAAGAATATGAAAATCTCCCAAAGGGGTTGATTCGTCAAAAAATATTGTCAGACAGACAAATCTTTTAACAAGTAATTGTACATAATTTTTTTGGTCAAGTAATTGTGTGTGTGTATATTATTATTTATAACCTTGGTGTTCGGACTAGCTTGTGCGCACCTCAACAAATTCCACAACATCCCAACTGCCTCCCACGACAAATAGGAAGAAATAACCTGAATAGATGCCCTGCTACCTCTCACCAGCATAGGTATGGGTAACTTTGACCACCTAAGCTTGGACAAATAGGAAGAAATCACCTCGTGCTGCCTCAATTGGGGTTTGAACCTTATATGGATAAATTTATGGATGCATTTCACCAAATTAGTACTAGGGAATTAAGTTATCTAGCTAAACTGGTGCTAAGAAAAACATTTATGGATGGATGCTAAATGGATGTCCTTATGATTTGTGGGTTTGTCTCAATATACGGTAGGTCAACCTATATCATTTATTTGTTGCTTCTTATTGAAGTAAGCTAACTGCGGGTCTCTCCATGAACAGTTATATTACTATTCTATTTCAAGCTCTCTCCATGAAGGAGTGAATAATATACATAGTTGGAGAGTGAGTTTCTGCCACTACTATGTTCATTTTTACAGTGTTGGAATATTGATAGTGTTTTTGCCTCCGTTGAGATTTACACTTGAGACCATATGGTTCTCAACCACTGTATTGACCACTAGGCCACAACCTTGGATAATAGTATATGTTGCTCACAAGAGAACAAGCATTCAGCATGTAAATTCATAAACTATTAGAGAAAAGATTTAAGTTGATAATAAACAAATATATTTAAGCATAAAAAGCTACCATGCAAATAGTTAAAGTGAGGATAATTGTAAAGTTTCCGACATGCAAATGGAGCTGGCGTATGATGTAGGATCAATCAATGAAGAGTTTGTTGTGAAGCTTGAGAGGGTGCTAAAGGTGGATGGAATATTTGACCTCTTTTCTTCGTCTGTAGATGAGGTGCACTGGACACAACACAGTAAAAGAGTTCTACATTTGTTTCTCCTCCGGTAGGACTACAAGAGAGTACTTTCTTAATAACCCCCCACCCACCCCACCCTTCTGGAGAATAAGATAATCAAATATCAAAGGATATGCAAACATTAGCCCCCCAGTCCCAACTTGAAAAAGAAAATAAAAGAAGAAGCTGATTATCAAGTAATCCCTTTCCTTTTGCCTAATTGTCTGGTGCAGTGTCAACAGGACAAATACAAGCCAATAAATCTAGAATTTCTTTCTGCTTGGCTTTTTTTCTCTTTCTGGAAGCACATGATATTTTATACCTTCCCATGGATAAGTTAATAGATCCTGGCAGGTCAATAATAATGGAACAAGTTAATCACTGGAAGAGTGAAGACCAAAGAGACCATCCAGATGTTGCGTTTAGGAAGACAAAAGCCAATAGAAATACATTGTTTTCAAGCTTCTTGTCTATAGAGGATCAATAGCTATAACCTAATTACAAATTTAAGTGTTGTTACTGATAAGGGGGAAAGCAGAAGAGACGCATATAATACATGTAACCGGTCAAGTTGCAAACACACGTGCCAAAGAGATTGACCATCGTAGAGTGCGTAAACCATTTTATACAAACATGTTCTTAGCACGATCCTCTTCAAACAGGAAATTTATAGTAGCTAATGTTTTGAAAACCTTAAAAGAGACTAGTGATAGACAGAACACTAATCTTTGAAAAGAGAGATTAAAGCATGTAAAGCACCAGCTGAAGGGAGGCTAAGGTTGTCTCAGAAACAATCTTTTTTCTCAAGCTTTTTAGTTTGGCTACTTGAGGTAAAAATACATACCATATGAAATTACTCCTTGGACCATGTAAGTCTACAGTTCAATAACAGAGTCAGAGAATGAGGATATGCAACCTATATAAAGACGGAGACAACTATGATGAGAAGACATTAAACAAAATTGTAGATAAGTACCCATATGATCGAGCTAAGAACCATAAGCACAAATACTAGAGGCAAACAAAGACAGGCCTAATGAGCCTTTTGATTAGGAATAAGTTGTTCCTATGGAACAGCACAGAATATAAGCTGGACCAAAATATGTGGAAGGAGGCACATACTCGGAGATTGTTAATTCCTGCCTCCCACTTTGCTTGGTTGCTCTTAAAAGCACAGGGAGACACCACACTCATGTTTTCATAAAAAGGAACACCTCGAGACGATGTTTTCTCCCTAAAGCATGGACCATATTTTGGACAGCAACAAGCATCAATGTGCAATACAGATACAGTTTGCAGACAACAATGACATTCTAGACATCTGAGTCCATAGATTTCATTAGACGGCAAACCTCTTTTTCCATCAGTTTCATTTGAACATCACACCCTTTGAGGTGTAGCCCTACCCTGGACCCTAATAATGTGGGATACTTTGTGCACGGACAACCCTTTCATTTGAAGCCTCCTAATTACCTCTTAGACCATAAATAGTGGTTTCAAACTAATACTAGCAATATTGTTTTTTTTAAAAAAATTAGTGACGTGTTATATTCATCAGCACCCTAAAAAAGGCCTGGTATAACATATCTACAGATACAAACTCAAAAAAAAGAGGCCATAAAGTCTAGTAATGATTCCACATCATCAACTAATTGTTCTTTACACCAAAAATAAAGAAGAGAAATGCAGGAGCTCTTGATCTTCTGGATTGAACTGCATCTGCCTTCAAAACATCTTGCCTTCCTCTCTTTCCAAATTGTCCACCATATGCAAGCTGGAACAATCTTCCGCCACTCTTTCTGACAAGTTTCTCCTTGTATATTGTTCCAACTACATCTTAGGTCCAGTGTACTCTAAGGCATCACCCAGACAATTTGAGCTAAAGCTGCAAAAAGTTGCCATGGTTGTCAGGTAATTGGACAATGCAGAAAAAGATGCCCATTGGTTTCAGCTTCCTGATGGCATAGAAAGCACCTGGAACTGAGATGAAAACCCCTTCTTTGAAGTTTATCATGGGTGAGAGTGAGACAAGCTTTCCAAACAACTAGCCAAGTAAAGCAAACAACTTTGAAAGGAGCCTTTGCTTTCCATATGTCTTTCCATGGCCATGGGTCATTGGGCTGCTCCATATCAATTAAGTAGTTGTAAGCTGCTTTGACAGAGAAAATAGACTTGGTGCCACCTTTCAAAGTGAGAGAATCCTCCTCCTCCTTTAGGCCTAAAAAACCTTCAAGTTTGCCAAAAAGATCAGCAACTCTAGGAATCCCCCAATCATTAAGGAGCTTTCTGAATACAATATTCCACCCTTGTGGAGTCCAAAGTTCTTCAACTGTAGCATCAGGGAAGGAGGATAAGATGAATAGATCATGAAATTGAACTATTAAAGGCCCATTCCCTAACCAGTCATCTCTCCAAAAGGAAATTTTCTTCCCGTTGCCCACCCTGACCCCTGTATTTGCTATAAGCATCTCCCATAGATTCCTGATGGATTTCCAGTTTCCCACTCCGTAAGCAGATGTCACTGGTTTGGTAGTCCAGTACCCCATTTGTTCATGCCTGCACTGTATAACCTGTCTCCATAATGCTTGCTCTTCAGTGTTATTTCTCCAAAGCTACTTCAATAAAAGGCTCATATTCTGTATTTTGAGGTTTTTGATTCCTAGTCCTCCCACCTTCTTACTAGAAATGAGAACATTCCCACTTGACCTAATGCATGCGTTTGCTATCTCCGTTCCCCTCCCAAATAAAGTTTCTCCTCAGTTTATCTATGCTTTTTCTCACTTTGTCTGGAATGGAAAATAGAGACATTACATAGGCGGGAAGGGAGTTCAAGACACTGTTGACAAGAACGACTCTTCCCCTTGTGCTTTCCATCTTGCAAGCCTTCTTTCACATCTATCAAGTATCCCTTTCCATAAATCAACAACTTTGTGTTTTGAGCCCAAAGAAAAGACCCAAATATTTATTAGGCAGAGCACTCACCTCACAACCGAGAATACCAACAAGAATTAAACAATTTGGGACATCGTTTACAGGAAACATTTGGTTCTTTCTCCAAATGACATGAAGCCCGGAGATACTTTTAAAAAGGGTAAGAATCAACCTCAAATGCATTAGTTGGGAAGGCTCTGCATTACAAAGTATCAAAACATCATCTGCATAAAGAAGATCTGAGATCTCTAAGTTATTTTCCCTGTTTTGAACAGTGAACCCCCTTAAATCACCGTTAGCTGTAGAGATTCTCAACATATTGCTAAGCCCCTCCATGGCTATGATGAAAAGAAGAGGAGAAAGTGGGTCTCCTTGCCTTAATCCCCTTTCGGATTGAAAAATTCCTTCGGGAGATCCGTTAATAAGAACAAAGAACTTCACTGTACTAATGCAATAATAAATTCATTTAAGCCATTTGTCCCCAAAATCCATGATTATTGATCAAATAGTTCCCGTTAACATGATCACATGCCTTTTCAATGTCTAATTTGAAAAGGACTCCAGCTTTCTTATCCTTCTGCCTAGTGTCAACACATTCATTTGCAATAAGGGAAGCATCAATAATTTGTCTACCCTTAATGAAGGCCATCTAATGTTTGCTAACTATCTTATCGAATCTCGATCACCCTTTTCATTCTTTCAGCTAGGGTCTTGGAGATAATCTTGTAAATACTGCTAATCAGACTGATCGACCTATAGTCTCTCAATTTTTTGGCCCCATTTTTTTTTGGAATAAGAGCCACATATGTAGCATTAAGACTTTTCTCAAAAAAAGCATGAGAGTGAAAATTTTCCATAGTCCGGAGAATATCCACCTACAGAAAATCCCAGCACGCATTGATAAATCCCATTGAATAGCCATCGGGACCGGGGGCTTTGTCTTCCGCACACAATCTGATATTGTGGAGCACCTCCTGCTCTTCAAAAGGCCTCTCCAAACATATTTTTTCCTCATCTGTGATTGTGAGCTGATTCTGAATTATAAAGCTGGGTCTCCATGATTCAGATTCGGAGTAGAGCTAATTGTAGAAAGTGATGATTTCTTCTTTGACAGCATTTGAATCACTGACTTCCACCTCGTTGATCTCCAGTTTGTCTATAGTGTTTAATCTCCTATGAGCATTTGCCATCCGGTGAAAGAGCTTAGTATTCTTGTCTCCCTTCCTTAGCCTTGCAATTCTGGATTTTTGCCTCCACGATGATTCCTCATACTTGGAAATTTCCTCGAAGTCCATTGATAAGTTGTCTTTGTGAACCAATTCATCACTGGCAATGTTGGTTTGGAAATAATTCCATTTACTGTTTATGGTTATCGAAGAACAGCTAATACACCAAAAAAACTGGTTCCTGTGTATTATAATCACCTTAGTGTGAATTGCTTCAAAACTATTCTTTTACCACGTAATATCAATCAATTCTCCAAACTTCTCTCAGTGCACTAGTTTCACCCCATCCAAACTTCTCTTACCATGTAACCAACCTTCTTCTTCCCTTCATAGCCAAGCATTCAAACGTCTTTCCTAAACTAATCCTATTATAAGCAAAGTAACTGAAGCTTTTCTTTTGATAACCGTGATGTTCCTCGGAGTAAGCTTTCTATCACTACGAGGCAAGGGTAAGGTCTGTCTCCCCATACTCCACTTGTGGAATTACACTATGTTTTTGTTGTTATTAATAACTGTTGTGTTCAGAGGCACATAACTTAGTTGTATCAGCAGTAAAAAATTCTCTTAATATGAACTCATTAGAGTTTCTTAAACTAACTCATTGTAAGATAAAATTCATAAGCAATCAAAATTTAACAAATTATAAACTTACAATGAGACAATTCACATTATCATAACTACCAAAAATGACCTTCATAAAATGCCAAATTCCCAAAATGGGTTCAAGAAATTCCAACATTTCAGTCGTAAAATTCCAAAAGCAGATAAATTTGGTTACTATACTAGAAAAGAGACTTTAATTTTACCAAATTCGAATTTTTTTTAGAAAATTGACCTTAGGATGAGGTGGGTTAGGAATATTATCTTTGTTCTTGAGCCATCTGTCACGAAGCTGAGCTATGGTGTCCCCAGTAAGGGCAAGAGAGCTAGCAGTCATGGCTTGCTTCATAGGAAAACGATAACCAGCCCCACCATTTACATTCACTGAATCGGTATGTGACGAATTTGATGCATTATTACCTTCTTTTCCACCATTACTTCTTCTTTTTCTTCTTCCAGAGTTCCATTCTTGAGAATGGAAAAAACCCATTCCCCATAGATTTCCACCACTCAATGACCCCATCCTTGTTTTTTCTTCTTCTCTTCTCTCTGATAGAAAAACAGAGGCGCCGAATCGGGAATATTACAGGGAGTATATTATATAGTAAACAAGAAATGACAAAATGGTCACTTGTGTTTAGAGTAGGCTCAAAATGGCTATATTAAATATAGTTTTGAGCAATTTTGGTCCTTTTATGTTACTAACTAAAATGTACAAAAATGGATATATTTTGATCTCCATACTACAAGAAGATAATCACAAAGGTTTCAATCTTCAAAACAGAAAAAGTTATGGAGCCCGCCAAACAAACGACTCCGAAACAAACAATGAGACTTTGTCGAACTCAAAGACAATAATGAATCACATAAAGACTCGTTTTCAACTTATAAAAGATATGTAGAAGTGCATAAAGTTTGATTAAAAAAATGAGAGAATGTATTAATTTTTTCCTTCTTTTCTTTTTGATCCAATGGATGAAAAGAAGATACTTCTAAGTAAATTTTACTCGGTTATAGTTGTTTTTATTTGTTTTCTGCTGATTAAAATGAGACGACTAAAACAGGGCGCCTCTTGAAATTTTTATGCAATTACATCATGGATTAAAGGTCCTTACACAATTTTCCTATTCATAAGAATTACATATACTACCCTAAAACTCATTACATATCTAATTTGATTTTTAGGGATCGTTTGGTTCACGGACAAAATTATTTGAGATTATACTCATGTAATTAATGAGATAGACTAATACTTAAGCCTATTTGGCCAAACTTATTTTTTCCCCAAAAGTGATTAGTTATTCTAAAAAGTGCTTTTAAAAGTAAGGTATTTGAACAAGCTTTTGAGAGAAAATAAGTGCTTCTGAGAGTAGTAGAAGCAGTTTTTCAAAAGTAACTTTTGCCAAATCTCACCAAGAGCATGATGATCAACATGAATGCTTAGGCATTTGTTAGAATCTCATCAAATAATAAACATGATTTACATTTTGTCCATGTCCATGGCTAAGTTCATTGTGTTGTCGCAATTTGGTTTTATCGATCACATCTATATGTTGATCCCACAAAGTTCTCAATTCTTTTTCATCATTGGTATTTCTATTTTGTTGGTTCAATCGAATTCTATGTTCAGTATTGCTACCTACATCAATCCCTATGACATTATAAGAGGTGAAAGCCTCAAGCAATGCATTATATATAGTTTTGGTGGAACAAAACATAGGTTCGTGTTTACTTCTTCGTATTTCAGATATATAGTTCCAATAGCAGTAAGGAGATGATACAAATTTGTTCTTAATAAGTTTCATATATCATGTTTGTCCAGTCATGTTGTGCTTAAAATGTTAACAAGATTAAGCAAAGAAGGCTTATTTTTTGTACTTATTTTTAGCTGTTCTGCTTTAGTTTAGTGCTATATATATCTCAAACTGAATCTAATCTCTGTTAAGTGACCATAGAGATTGCCATATGTGATCTAGTTAAATCGCACATTTAATACGAATCAAGGAACAAAATACATTGAACATAGAAAAAAGGACATGAAAGCAAAAAATGTGCAGGATGCTCTATGAGATCCCCAGTGAAAGGAGGTTGTTTTAAAGGAATTGCGAGCCCTTTAAAAAAATGAGACATGGGAGTTAGTGGATTTACTAGAGGGAAAGAAACCAGTGGACTGTAAATGGGTGTTTACCACTAAATTCAAATCAGATGGATCTTTGGAAAGGTATAAGGTCTGCTTAGTAGCTAAGGGATTCACGCAGACATATGGGATTGACTATCTTGAGATGTTTGCTCCAGTAGCTAAGCTAAACACAATTAGAGTTTTGTTGACAATCACAGTAAATCTTGACTGGTCTCTTCAACAGTTAGATGTGAAGAATGCTTTATTGTATGGGCACCTAGAGGAGGAGGTTTATATGGATCCCCTACCAGGTTTTGAAGGGAAGTACAAGTCAAAGATGTGAAGAGGTTCACACAATGTTTACTCGACATTCACTAGAGGGAAAAACAACAGTTCTTATAGTTTATGTCGATGATATCATTCTCATGGGAGATGATGTGGTTGAAATAAAAAATCTAAAGGAACGTCTTGCCTTAGAGTTTGAGATAAAGGACCTAGGCCCGCTGAAGTACTTTCTCGGCATGGAGGTTGCACGATCGGATAAAGGAATTATAGTGTTATAAAGGAAGTATGTTCTTGGTCCATTACCAGAAACATGAATGAGTGGTTGTAGACTAACTGAAACTCCAATTGATCCAAATGTAAAGTTTGTAAAGGAAGGAAAATTGATTGATAGGGGCCAATATCAGAGATTGGTAGGCAAGTTTTTTTACTTGTCACATACTAGACGTGATATTTCTTTTGTTGTAGTCTAGTCGGTCAGTTTATGCATTCATCACGAGAAGAACACCAAGAATCTGTGTATCGAATCCTAAGGTATCTAAAGAGTTCTCCTAGGAAAGGGTTGTTCTTCAAAAAGAATGAGCGAAATGACAAGATTTTTGTTGAATGTCTCTCAAAGTGAGAGTCTTTCCAATATATAGAGAGTATACACAATAACATCCCTAAAGATCTGTTTTTCTATCCCTAAAGATCAACTACTAAATCCCTGTAAATCTGCTATCTAAATCCCTCCAAATCTGCTATGCTATCCCACCAAAGCTATGCTATCTATATGATTACTACAACAAATCTCTATAATTACGCTTATTTACAACATTAATATATACAATCATTCACCATTACTTCATGATTTATGAGTTGTCCATCATGCTAACATCCCCCCCTCAAATTGATGTTGGTGGATCAAGAAGCATCAATTTGCGTACTAGAAACTGATGACGTTGTCGTGTCATGGATTTTGTAAACGCATCAGCAATTTGAAGATCACTGGACACATGTGGAAGAGTAATGACCCCTTTATCTACAACTTCTCGTATATAATGACAATCTACTTTGATGTGTTTGGTCCTCTCATGATAAACTGGATTAGTAGCAATCTGAACAACACTAGTATTGTCAGCATGGAGAGAAGTAGGATGAGTTTGAGGAAATCCAATCTCAGCAAGTAATCCACGAAGCCATATAACCTATGAGCAAGCAGTAGACATAGATCGATATTCAGCCTCTGTTAAAGATTTTGACACACGATCTTGCTTCTTACTCTTCCAAGATATCAATGAATCTCCAAGAAATATGCACCAACCAGTGATTGAACGACGAGTATCAGGGCATCCTACCCAATCAGAATCACTAAAAGCAGTAAGACGAATAGGAGAACCACTAGGAAAGAACAATCCACGAGTAGATGTTCC
>JBCEWC010004264.1:0-27766 GCA_038996855.1 Solanum aculeatissimum | reverse complement strand
TTTAAAATATAGAATTTAGTAATGGAGTGAACATTTTAAGAGAAATCAAAATATAAATAAACATAAGTATTAGACAAGTAAATTCAACTTATAATATATTCATAAATAAAAATTGTTTTTATAAAATATAATTTTTTTAATTACAAAAATATATAAAAACAATGATTAATCAAGTTTATGAATATTATTATAAATATTATTAAAAAATATGTTAATATACATAAATGTAAAAGTGATGTATAAAAGAAAGTTCAAGGAGGGCATTTTTGTTATTTCACTTCCTTTATCCCAAGATAAGTTATCCTGGGATTATTATTTCACCTCCTGGAGAGGATAAGTTATTCTAGTCTGTGCAACCAAACAAGGAATTAACGGCCACTAAAAAATTATCCTGGGATTAACATCCCTGACATTTGTCTATCTTATAACCAGGGCAAAGAGAAGCTGACGTACATACTTGAATTGGACCATTGTGATGCTTGTTTGCTTCAAATGGATTTCCCATAGCTCTCTTCATCTGTGCATATTTTTTTTTCTTATTTAAAAAAGATTAATAGATTATCACCTTTCAATTTCACCTTTTTATATTGATATAATTAAACTAAACTGAAGAAAGCCATTACTTGCATACAGTGTAATCAAATAATTTGAATGTTTTCAAATTCTTATTTTGTTTTTGTTTTACAATAAATTTCAGTTCTCTTTTGGATTCCTTATTTAGCTTTGATGTTATTGTTTGCCTTTTCCCTTCTAGTTTCTTAAATTTGACCTTGTTCCCTTGCATTGATAAATTAAACTGCCCATTTTTCTCTTAATCTGTCAATGGTCACATGTTCAACAGGTTTTTTATTAATTTGAATACAAACATGAAATGTTTCACTTGTAAGAATTGTGCTTCTTATCCCGCTATCAAGAATTTCTGTCCAATGTTAAGCTTGGATTTGTCACTTTTTGGCTTTGACATCCGTTGCAGTTACTGTTATGTAGGTCTTATACGTAACTTCTATTTGCTCCTTGGTTTAATTATTGATAAAATGTTTGTGCAGTAAACCAAGGAGATCTTGTCTTCAGCCTTTGTACTTTTTTTTTTCCTAATAAGATATGTATTGAAGTCCATCATGCTTTGGCACAGCTTCATATCACCGAGGACATGACCTTAGATAGAAAGAAATGAAGGTTGCATATTAGGGTAGAAGGTTATTACTCTAGTAAGGGTAGGATGTTGTCTTGCCTTATGTGGTAGTAGGTTAGTAGGAGTAGTCGCATCTTAATATATTCTGTTGTTACTTCCCATCATTTATTTTGCTACTTTTATTTTATTTATAAAATTGTCATTGCTTTTCATTTTAGTTGATATTCTATATCTAGTGTTTTTCTGCTTTTGGGGTTGATATATTTGAGCCGAGGGTCTTCCTGAAATAGCCTCTCTATTTCTATGAGTTAGCGGTAAGGTTTGCGTACACTCTACCCTCCCCAGACCGCACTTGTGAGATTTCACTGGGTATGTTATTGTTGTTGTTGTACTGAAATTCATCATGCTATCACCGGTCGAAAATAAAGAAGTACATTGCAATATAATCCATTATCTTCTCGTTAAACCATAAACTTGATTAAAACAGGGGTAATATGGTGGATGCCTTCCGGATGCATATAATGCAGACAAAAGAACTTGGGACATGTCCTGTCAGGCAGATTGGAGGTTGCTCTTTCTTCTACATGAGAATTAGCAATGTCTATATTGTGATTGTAGTTAGCACCAATGCAAATGTCGCATGTGCGTTCAAGTTTGTTGTTGAGGTAATTTCACTGTCTTAATTATTATGTTTGTAAAATATTCTGTACTTGTGGAGTTTTTGAGCATTTTGTCTCTGGAAATGATGGTTTACTAGTATGTCAGTAAGCTTTTAAAACCGTTTTCAGTGATTGCGGGGCTATATTTTTGCTATCTGGACATCAGGTTGTTTATATTTAATAGCCACATTTTGTTGGATAAATATCTAGAGTTCTTTTCTTTCTTGGCTACTTGCTTTATTGTTGGCTTGTACTGCCCTTTATTTCCACGGTCAATTAGAAATAAATATGAAAGGGTCTATTTTTTTGAGTAAAAAATATGAAAGGGTCTATTAATTATTAAAAGAAACCATTTACACATTATAAATATCTGTATTTTATGTATTCAAAGCATTGCAGAGCACCAAAACCTACTTTCTTATATTCTGTTTGGCCAAACTTTCAAAATCTACTTAGAGCCTGTTTGGAATGGCTTATTTTAAGTGCTTTTATGTCAAAATAGCTTTTAAGCATTTTTGGAGTGTTTGAGTAAATTAAAAAAGTGCTTATAAGCACTTGTTTTTAAGTCAGAATGACCAAAATAAGTCAAAAGTTATAAGTTAATTCCTAACTTATAACTTTTGGCTTATAAGTTAAAAGCAATAAGCTCATCCAAACTGGCTCTTAGTTTGAGTGTGTTTTTCTTTGAAGTGCTTTTAGAAAAAACACTTTTGAAGAGTAGTAGTTTTTGTTTGGCTAACCATTTCAAAGCACTTTTGCTGATATTAGAAAAGTAATTTGTGCTTCTCCAAGGTTTCAAAAGAGCTTCTGTGAATTTTTAGCTTCTGAAAAAGCAGCTGCTGCTGTTGCTCAAAAGCACTTATTTTGTTCCTAAAAGTTTGGCCAAACACCTCAATTCTCTAAAATAAACATTTTTAAAGGAAAAAAATAGCACTTTTAGCTTCTGACATGCTTGGCCAAACATGTTATTATTCTCCAATCCTTTGGATAAGTAGAATTAGGTGTCCCACCGTTTCTTCAATATCATAAAATTTCAACCTATTGGTAAATGAGATCGGTGAAAACCATAGGAAAATTAGTTCAAATCCCAACAGAGACAACATGCTAGTGATATCTTCTCATCTGCCTAAGCCTTGGTGGGTGGAGTTATCTAGTAGCTATACTAGTGAGAAGTAGCATACATCTGTTGCAATAATCAAGGTTCACACAAATTCACCCAAACACCACAATTATAAAATAATATCATACATTTTCAACTATCTTAAGAGAAATATGCATGATATCATATGAAAAGGAGAAGAGGAGCATAGTGCCATATCTATTATTAAATTGCCAAAATCTGTGTTCTGCTTGTCATTTTTACCATGCTTTCTTTTTATAACTGGTATGATGAATGCGATATAATTTTATATAGTGGATTTAATTCACAGTATTCTAGTTGTCTTTACTACTTTTGACAACTTTCTTTTTGATTCTCATTCAGGCTGTTGCACTATTCAAATCCTATTTTGGTGGTTCTTTTGACGAAGATGCCATTCGTAATAACTTTGTTTTAATCTATGAGCTTTTGGATGGTAAGTCTTTTGGAGATTATTTATTTTTGACATTTTAATCTAAAAGTTCTATGTAGAAAACCTTTCTGTATTACGTATCAAAAAAGAAAAGTCTCGCTGTATAATTATGATATACATATTTTTTCGATTTTCTGTTTGCCAAGTGATTTTGATTTCTTTTGTGTGATTGCTTTCCCCCTCAACTACTTTGTTAGCTTTGAGAGGAAAATTATAACTGGATAGAGTACTGCTGTTAGGATAACGTGGAGGTTAGATAAATTGAGAAGAGATTTCTTATGGTTGGGGAAAAAGAATACACTTAGTTAAATGGCAGACAGCCTTACTAAGCAAGAAGACAGGTCTTGGTATAAAGTATCTGAGGGTCCAGAACAAAAGTCTACTTTCTAAATGGCTTTGGAGATTTGTGGTTGAAGATCAGGCATTATGGAGAAGAGTAATTCTTAACAAGTATGGACAGAATGAGGAATGACTGTCTAATGCAGTAGATAGCACGTATGGGGTATTAATATAGAGATCAATCAGAAATTTATGGTCTAGTCTGAGAGAATCTTGGTGTTTAAAGTGGGAGAGGGTAACAAAATATTTTTTCTGAAAGGACAAGTGAATTTGACAGAAGTGTCTAAAGTCATTCTTCCCATATATCTTTATACTCTATGCCAATCATGATGCTAAAATTGCTGAGATCGGATCCTCTCAGGGATCTCACCATTAGGAGAAATCTAAATGATTGGGAAGTGGATAGAGTTGCTGAACTGCTACTCATATTGGGTGAATGCACAGGCCTCTTACTACAGAAGTAGATGGTATATGATGGAAACACGACTCTGATGGCAAGTTCTCTGTGGGTAGACTGTACAAGAGTGAGATTATGTCTCACTCGGGGGGAATTCTAGGTCCATGGAAACAAATATGGATGTGCAACATCCTAACCAAGGTGAAATGCTTCACCCGGTTGGTCTCCAAAAGGGCATATCTCACTCAGGAAAAATTCAAGGAAGAGGCTTCCAAATCGTCTCCTGATATTTTTTGTCATGAGGAGGAAACTAATAGCCACTTATTCATACATAGGATTACTGTTCAGGTGTGGTGCATGGGTCTCAGCGTTTCTCTAGCCCTGGGTGATGCTAGAACATACTGCAGATCCTTTGAGTGGTTGGATGAGGGGGGAGCAAGACCCTAAAAAGATGGTGGTTTATAGTACTCATTTGTGTTTGGTGGGCTATTTGGAGTGTAGGAAACCTCAGGTGTCATGAGAATATTACCAGCATTATTCAAAAGGTTAAGGAAAATTGCATTAATATGTATTTTTGGTGTGAAGAAGATGGTATAGAAGAAGTAGAATAGTTGGTAGATTTCCTAAGATTTATGTAATTTATGAAAATAGCTTGTAACTTTTTGGAGGTAGCCAACATACCCTTAATGCTAATGAATACAACTTTACATTTATAAAGAAAAAAAAAGGAAGACTAACTTAAGGAGATGCCAAGTTGGTTACGTAGTCCTCCACTTCATTAATTCAATGGAGTGATGACTGATAGGTGATGTTGTTCTTCATATCCTCTCTCGCAAAGAGTTGTTTTAATTGTCATGGCTGTTTGTATTTACCATTGCAGTTTGCTTGAACATGAGGTTTGTATGAAGTGTAAACAATATTATGGATCTTAAGGAAGCATGCGGATCTAGTAATTTTTGTTATGTTTAGCTGTCTTGGTGAAGAAGCTTTTTTCTTTTCTAATTGAGAGGCGAGGAAGTGTAGACAGAAATTCCTGTTGTCTTTGGTGTGGCAGTCTTCTTTAAAGCAACTATCCATCTTCTATGATGAATTTCAATACATATGCATTACTAGGGTTGCTACTGTTTCACAATACACGCTAGAGAACACATTTTTTTTTCTATAACCTAGTGTTTGACTAAGCTTTCGCGCACCTCAACTAATTCCACAGGATATTTGTCACCTCCCACCAACAACAAGTATTAGGTAACTCTGTCCACCAAGGCTAAAACAGATGGGAAGAAATAACCTTTTTTGTCGGGAATTGAACCTAAGACCTCACAGTACTCAACCCACGTCATTGACCACTAAGCCGCATCCTTGGGTGTGCTAGAAGACACATCCTTCGGATACTTGTATTGAAATACTCCTTTCGGAGTGAAACTCTGTTCCAATGAATTGAATATGATAGTTACTCTGGTGATTTTGTTCTGATGTCTGCCAGAAAATGTTTATTATCTTGCTTCAGTGACTAGCTAGTCACATCTCTTTGCCTGATTTATCATGTTCTGCTCGATGTAGTTAGCAAATAAAGAGTGCATTTTCTTAGGGATCATTTGGTTTATTAAATGGGACAGTGCGGAAATGTATCTGTGATTCGTGCTTATATATTGGACGATACAACCAATAAATCAGTAAATTTAATTTTTATTCCCAAAATTTCCTATCCAAATTTATTGTTTTATAAGTCTATTGTCCACATTTTGATCTTTATATAATCGAATATAATACAAAATTCTACTACATGAATTCAACGAATCCAAAAGCTTTCTAAATGTCATAATTTCAAGACGCAACCAGGAATAACAGAGACTCACAAAATCATTGGCTGTGGAAAAGATTAAGAAAATGCAAAAATAATTGGTAGAAAATGGAAAAATATCAGTAAATTTTGAAGAGAAAAAAGAAATTATCACAGGATGGTGGAGGGAGAGCTTGAATGCTTCCTTGGCCTGTAAGGAGTGAGATTTAATATCAGTATTCTTTCGTTGGAAAAGAATTTAGTGGTTTAGTGGGGAAGTGTTTGATCGGTGCTTGACTGTTGGGGCAAAGGAAGGAAGAAGAGAAGCTACCTGAAGAGGGTCAAAGGAAGTCTGTGCTCTAGGGCATCCAAGTGGAAGGTCTTGTTGTATAGGAGGGGGAGGGGGAAGAAGACGATGACGACACGGAAAAAAGAGGAAACTTGCCCTGCTGATTAGTTGTCATGATTGAATCAACACCTTCAGTGCAATTTCCCTTTGCCCAGTTGTTACCCTTCTCTATTTGTATGGGATGTCCATTTAGTCATTGTGTCAAATCTGGAAGGTTGATTGCAATCCCAACTGCCTTGCGATGAAACAATATCTGAATTCTTACAAAAAGAAGAAAAAAATCTCGGATAGAATAATCCAATATTGTCTAATTCTGAATGCTGCCAGGGGCACACTTCGTCTTGCCTATCCTGAGACTGATCTGGTTTATGAAATGATTAATGAGCCATTACTATTTTCATTATTATTTGTTTCATGCATAGCCATCTTAAACTGCTTTTTATCAACTTTTTGTTTATTTGGAGTATGATAATGTATGACAACTATCTATGGACAAGCTAATTGCTTTAATCTGCATAGATCCGATAATCATCAATTAGCAAATGCCCATAAGAGATCTAACCACATTGACAAACTAGAGGTGCAAGGGAAGATGATTGTGGAACCAGCAAGAATAAAAGAAGAGATAGTAAAATTCTACTGTAAGCTCTATACAGAAGAGTACAATGGAGGCCTTCTGGTAACATCAGCAACTGTTCCAGAATTACAGATGTTGAAAGAGAAGTTTTGCAGGGAGAATTTGAAGAACAGGAAGTCTATAATTGTCTCAAGATGTACGCAGTTGATAAAGCCCCAGGCCCTGATGGTTTCACTATGGGATTTTACTTCAAGTGCTGCGAGGTCCTAAGGCATGATATCATGTGAGCTTTTCATAACTTCCATTCCAAGGAGATTTTTGAAAAAAGTCGTGAGCTTTTCATAACTTCCACTCCAAGGAGATTTTTGAAAAAAGTTTCAATGCTACCTATATAGCTTTGATTCCCAAGAAGAAAGGGGCAAAAGAGCTGAAAGATTTCAGACCAATTAGTCTAGTAGGGAGTTTTTACAAATTGGTCTCCAAAGTCTTGACAGAAAGGTTGAAAAGGGTAGCGGACACATAGGTAGATTCACAACAGATGGCCTTTATAGGTGGCAGACAAATCATGGATGTTGTGTTGATAGCCCATGAGGCAGTCGATTCAAGGATCTCTCTGAAGAACCTGGCATTCTTTCTAAACTTGACATAGAGAAAGCCTATGATCATGTCAATTGGGAATTTATCTTGCAAGTCCTTCGGCAAATGGGTTTTGGTCCCATATGGGTAAATTGGGTTAAGTTTTGTATCTCAATAGTAAAGTACTCCATTCTTGTCAATGGTGGACTTGAAGGCTTTTTCGATGCTTAGAGAGGGATTAGACAAGGGGATACCATGTC
Organism: Solanum aculeatissimum; assembly: GCA_038996855.1. Lineage (NCBI taxonomy): Eukaryota > Viridiplantae > Streptophyta > Magnoliopsida > Solanales > Solanaceae > Solanum > Solanum aculeatissimum. Next base: position 20,126 of record JBCEWC010004264.1, on the reverse strand, counting down.
CCCATTTTTGTTCATTCTAGTTATGGAAGTTCTCAACAACATGATAAAAGTGGCTAGTATTAATGGATGGATCAAAGGTTTTGATGTGGCTAGAAATAATAACCAAAGAATGGAAATCACTCATCTTCAGTATGCTGATGACACCTTAATCTTTTGTGGGGCAGAAGAGGAACAGTTGAATTATTTGAGAGTGATACTAATTCTGTTTGAGGCCATCTCAGGCCTACATGTCAACTGGAGGAAGAGCCACATTTATCCCATCAATCAGGTACCTGATCTGGAACGACTGTCTACAATCCTTGGTGGTGAAGTGGGTAACCTACCCATAGTATACCTAGGTATGCCTTTGGGAGCAAAATCTAAATCCAGAGGAATTTGGGATTCGGTTGTGGAGAAGTGCGAGAAGAAATTGACGAGGTGGAAATCCCAGTTTTTGTCCCTCGGAGGTAGACTTACTCTGATTAATGCTGTCTTGGATGCTTTGCCTACTTATATGCTCTCCCTTTTCCCAATCCCTTCCGGAGTCATTCAAAGACGGGATATGATCAGGAGATCCTTCCTTTGGCAAGGAAATAAGGAAAAAAGAGCTTTCCACCTAGTCAAGTGGAAGGAAATCATCAGAAGCATGAAACAAGGGGGACTTGGCATTAGGAATTTGAAACCACCATAGCAAAGTGTTAAAACTTAAATGGCTCTGGAGTTATTCATCGGCACCTCAAGCACTGTGGAGCAGAGTCATAAAGAGAAAGTATGGGGAAGAGGACAACTAGGTCTCCAAGGAGGTCAATACCCCACATGGAATCAGTCTTTGGAGGACTATTAGGGGCTACCGGCCTTTTCTCAAAAATCACTTCCACATCAAAGTGGTAAATGGGAATAAGACTAGTTTTTGGGAAGACAAATGGATCGGGACGAGAAGCTTTAAAGACTTATTCCCTGACTTATTTGTTATAGCTTTAGATCAACATAAATCAGTTGCCGAGATGTGGGCTCAACAAGGGTGGGACCTCAGATACAGAAGAATGTTGAATGATTGGGAGATACCTAGATTTGCGGAACTGCTTAACCAGCTGGAGAGTTTTCAGGGATTACAAGAAGGTGTTGATTGCCTATGCTGGAGTGGACATGTAAGAGGAGTAAATAAGGTCAACTCAGGGTATAGGATTTTGAATCAGGTAGAGCCACACATTACTAGCTGGCCTTGGAAGAACATTTGGAAGACTAAGATACCTTACAAAGTATCTCGTTTTACCTGGCTTCTAGCTAAAGAAGCAGTTTTGACACACGAAAATCTGATCAAAAGGAATTTTGCTCTTTGCTCTAGATGTTTCCTATGCGAAAAGGAAGCTGAGACAGTAAACCACTTGTTCCTACATTGCAGTGTTACAAACCAATTATGGAAGATTTTCATCGGTCTCAGAGGCATAGCCTAGACAATGCCAAGAAAGATTGCTGACACTCTTTTTAGCTGGGAGGAAGCAGGAGTGGGTGCAGGAAACAGAGAGAGATGGAGGATCATCCCATCATGTATTTGGTGGGCTATTTGGAAAGAAAGAAATGATAGATGCTTTGAGGACAGGAAGAGTTTAGTACAGGACATCAAGTGAAAATGTATTTTACTTTTCTGTTTTTGATGCACTAAACTGTACTCCACTGACACCAAAACAATCTTGGATGTCCTAGGCACCATTTAGGATTGGTTGTCATACCTGGTATATTTTGTATCTAGTCCTTTTGTAAATTGGTCGGTACTACCCAAGTACTAGTTTTAATACAAAGTTACCTTTAAATTCAAAAAAAATAATTTTCAGTCATTTTTATATACCTATCTAATCTTCTTTATTAATTGATTTTCTTTAATTTGCATATATCACAGAAATAATGGACTTTGGTTACCCTCAAAACCTTTCACCTGAAATCTTGAAACTCTATATTACTCAGGAAGGGGTTCGCTCACCCTTTTCGTCAAAGGTTAGTTGTTTCTGTACTTGCTTTCATAGCATCATAGAATCGTTTATAATATTTTATCTATTTGGTTTTCTTAAAAAAAGTACATTCATGAGATACCTCTCGAAAGAAAAAGATCAGTCATGAGATGTAAGAGAATGGTATGGCAAAGAGAAATTTTGTTGCAATATGACTAACTTTATTCTTTCTCAAAAGAAAAAAAGAATGGATAACTCTATTGACTTCTTCTTCTCATGCACAAATCCAGCAGCCTTTGGATAAACCAGTTCCGAACGCCACACTACAAGTCACGGGTGCTGTTGGTTGGCGCAGGGAGGGTCTTGTTTATAAGAAGAATGAGGTAGTTTTTGCATTTTTCCTCTTGAATTTTTCTGTAGTCCCAACCCCCCCACCCCCCAAATTTTTGGACTTAATTGGGATTTATGTTTGGCAGGTGTTTCTGGATATTGTGGAAAGTGTTAATCTCCTTATGTCTTCAAAAGGTATAAAGTTCTTGTGTGGCTTGATGGATGCTTTTTGGTTTTCTGTTTTCCACTAACAAGGCAATTGTAGGTAGTGTGCTCCGTTGCGATGTAACTGGGAAAGTTCTCATGAAATGCTTTCTTTCTGGAATGCCTGATTTGAAGTTGGGGTTAAATGATAAAATTGGCCTTGAGAAAGAGTCGCAGCTTAAATCCCGTCCAACAAAGAGGTAACTTCTGAATACTTTGTGTTTTATCTGCGTATAGACCCTTGTGGTCAGGCCCTTCTCTGGACCCCTGCGCATTGCAGTAGCTTTAGTGCACTGGGCTGCCCTTCTTTTTCACTGAACTTACGTCTGCAGAATTTGCTTCTTGAGCTACTTGTTTCAGTAGGTTTGCTTAAGTAATTTCCAAATTAGGTTACTGTGTACAGAGTGTACACTTCGTATATTTCATGTGAAGGAAAGTGAAGATTTTAGTTCGTTTGAAATTAGATCTCCTCAAAAAGGAAAGAATAATTTGTCTTTTTTTGTCATCACATCTAATTGGAAGAGAAATATTAATGCTTGATAAGGAAATGGGATTGTGTTGTTCAAGAGAATTAACAGGAATTTTCTTGATGTGGAAGGTTCATGAAACTTCCCTGCAGACGCTAGCTTCTTTTTTAATGAAAAGGGGATTTTATTACCGACTGCCAAGAGGGTGCTTATAAGAGTACATCATAGTAGAACTCTTCCTTCTATATATTGAAGGAATTCAGCAGATCCAAGAAAGAGGCTAAGTTAGATATGACACTCTTCCTACACCACAAATAAAAACTCTTACAGCATCTAGATTTTACATTTGCAATGTTATCACTCTCATCATTAAAACATCTACTGCATTTAGGAACTGTTAAAGCCAAGTATTCCAGGAAATGCAAGTAGTAACTGCATTTCATTAATGCTTGCTGTCTCTAGCATCTGGCTGTGCACACCAGATGCATAAACAAGTACTCCAGAAAATGCTCAGAAATGCCAGTCAGATTTGCCTGATAAAACATAAAGGTGCAGTGCAGTGGTAGATGATTCGTTGATTCATTAGCCTCTTCACAAAAAAGCATGTACTGCACATAGCTGAGATCCGTTTCTGTAGATTGCCATGGATTAAACAAGCTTCATGAGTTGACAATCCAAGTGAAACAAGCAGCTCTAGGGGGTACAATAGACTTCCAGATCACCTTCCATGGTCAACTCTTACAGATTCCACCCATATTTCCTCACTAGCCTTTTATCACATTCATTGACAGTAAATTTACCATCTCTTTTAGTCTTCTACTACCTATGTGTGTCTGATCCTTCATAAGTAACGCATTTTTGGAGGATATGACATGGGTATGACACTATTTTGGAGGAAGTTGCTCCATTACAGGAGTGTCATCCAGCCATCTATCTGACTACCGACTCTAGTTTTAGATGTTTAACACAGCTTCTTAAAGATGAATGTTTATTGCGAGACCAAAAGGCGTATCTTTAAATGATGTGTACATTGATATCTTAAGAAAAAACATTATCTTGTATTCAAGCACTCTTCATGTTATATTTATGACAATACTTACCTTTTCTCATAAAAAATCAAGAAACCCCATGCATGCTTTTTGTACTGTTTATGAAATTTAAAGTTTTAATATATTTGTTTCACTGTTCTTGAGGTACAAAAGATACAGACGGAAATAGTAATTGCTTATGATGTTGGGCAGGGATCATTAATAAGATTTACCAGATCACATAATTTTACAAGTACCAGAATGATTACATGTACTTTCAAGCATGTTTTCATAATTTTAAAATGTTCATCTTCAATGTGCCATATCAGTTATCTTTATAACCTAATATAACTAAAATGTTAGACTATGTTTTAAATGTTGGACTACTTCTGTCTGTTGTTTTTCCATTTTCTGCATAGTCGACGACTTACTTCCTAGTCTATTTAAGCATGCAGTATGTAGCTTTTTCAGTTTGGCCTTCATGTTAATTTCAGCCTCTGTATGGTAGGTTTCCTTTTTGTGTTGCTCATCAATGCATTACTCTGCTACTCTGTGCAGCGGAAAGACTATTGAGCTTGATGATGTTACTTTCCACCAATGTGTAAACTTGACAAGATTCAATTCAGAAAAGACTGTCAGCTTTGTACCACCAGATGGTGAATTTGAACTAATGAAGTAAGTTCAACATGATTGTTTTTAATTTCTGTTTTTATTAGGCATTATACATAAATTTGTCCTTTTTAACTTGGCCTCAGTTGGCATCTGTGCTTTATAATTTAGGTGTGCACAAGTAGACACTTAAACTTGTATAAAGTTGAACAAGTAGAGACACACATCCTAGGTGGCGTAGGACGCCACGTAGGATATCATGTAGGACGTGAATTACCATGTAGGATGTCACATAGGACGCATGTGTCTACTTGTTCGACTCTATACAAGTTTAAGTGCCTACTTGTGTACACCCAAAGTTGGAGGGTGTAGATGTCATATAAGGCCAAGTTAAAGTCACATTTATGTATTATGCCTTTCTATTATCTTCTCAAGCTGGAAGCCATGAGTCTGTGGCTCTTCATTTGTCTTTATAGAACAATGCTAACTAAACTTGGAAATTTTGCATGTCACAGTGAATGATGATGTACCTTTAACATCTTTATATCAATCTTGAATAAGTATCATACAAATAATCATCAACTTTGACTATTTCTCCTTTCAATTATAATGCGATAATGGAATAGTATGAGAAATCACAGAGTATTCTGATCATGCTTCCTCGATATAAATTTTCTTCTCCCTCTTTCCATCTGCGCATTCCATTTCCCTTCTCAAGACTTCTCAAACTTATAATTCACTTCTACATAAGATGATCCATTGTACACCATTCACAAGTTTCAACAATTTAAGATCTAAATAACTTGTGATCTTTTCTCCATGAAGTACTTTACACAGATATTTGAACAGTTAGCTTGTTATCTTCTTTATCCATTACCAGGACAATGTGCAGCAAAACTGCTATACTACTACAACTATGCCTCAATCCCAAACAAGTTGGGGTAGGCTATGTCATCGCTTCTCCATTTAATCTCAACTCATGTCATCATCATAACAGTGCTTGAATTTGTAACTGCAAACATTTTTTGAAAGCAAAACTACTATACTACAACTACGCCTCAATCCCAAACAAGTTGTGGTAGTCTATATAATCGTCACTTCTCCCTTAAGCTCTACTCATATCATCATAATAGTTCCTGGATTTGTAATTGCAAGCTTTTTTTCCTCAGGTACCGCATTACTGAAGGAGTAAATCTTCCTTTTCGTGTATTGCCAACAATCAAGGAATTAGGTCGTACGCGAATGGAAGTGAATGTTAAGGTTTGTCACTCTTCTTTCAATATAGAATGAAATTCATTTCGAAATGTTGGTCCACGTCGATAAAATTTATAATTTTCTAATATGATTTGTGTCCTTTTCAGGTTAAGAGTGTGTTTGGTGCGAAAATGTTTGCTCTTGGGGTTGTCATTAAAGTTCCAGTGCCAAAGCAAACTGCAAAAGCAAGCTTCCAGGTGACATCAGGGAGAGCAAAGTATAATCCATCCGTTGACTCTTTGGTGTGGAAGTGAGTATTAATGGATTTATCTTTTTTTTGGTGTAATCCTATAGGGCTACAAACTTAATTTATTTCAGGATTTCACCACAGGTCTCAGGTTGACTTTGACTTCTACCTAGTCTAAAAATATGGAATTGGCATTGCTCTTGATTGGACATTGTTCTTGAAGTTGTTGTACACTTTATGCATTAGGACCTTCGTTGCATGTGATTTGAACTTCTAACATCTAGTCATAGAGCCAGTTTGGATCGGCTTATTTAGGTGTTTTTAAGCCAAAATAGCTTTTAAGCACTTTCGTAGTGTTTGGGTAAAATAAAAAGTGTTTTTAAGCATTTATTTTCAAGTCAAAATAACAAAAATAAGTTAAAAGTCTTAAGTTAGGATTCTTGATTAAGACCTAGCTTATGGCTTATGCTTATAAGCCATAACTCCATCCAAACAGGCACATATTGTAGCAAAACCTATTATACTATTTGGATCTGATTTAGTTTTTAAATATTCTAATTCCTCCATCTCATTTTATATGGCACCGTTTGACTTGACACATGTTTAAGAAAAAAAGATAGACTTTTGAAACTTGTGGTAAAACAATCCTTAAATATTTGTGTGACTGAGATTTATTTCATTAGGGAAAAGGGGAATTTTAATGTTAAAATGTTTCTCATTATATTAAACTGGCATTCTTTTTGGGACGGACTATAAAGGAAAGGGTGCCACATAAAATGGGATAGGAGTATTAAAATGCAGCCTGTTTTGGTTAGTATTTGATGAAACCCTGCCTGTTTATCTGCAACAAAAAATGAATGTACAAATAGATGGAGGGGGTATCGAATGTCTGATATCCAAAAACTAATGCCAGGATGCAACATCTGCTTTGCTTTCTGTTAGGCATGATTACTGTGTGTGTGGTGGTGGGTTTTTGGGGTGGGTGGGGATGGGTGGGGGGTGGACTCCTCTCATGACAGACAGACAGACATTGTTAGGGAAGACTCCTTTTCAAGTGAACATTTGGAAATTCCGCCTGTCTAGATTAATTCGACCTCTTCTATAGGCTGGGAAAATATCAAACACGCAGAAGGTTTCTGCAGATTTCTTGTAACCCTATATTTCTGCTACCCATGCACGTAAACTGATTGCCTGCTTATACGCTTGAAAGAGTGGACTGAATTCAAGATTTCCTTCGGTTGCTATATAGATGATCTACATATGTTTTAATCTTAATTTTTACTAATTGAGTTGGTGCTTATGGAGTTACAGCCAATCTCACTATCTGAATCATACTCAACAGTCAGCAGAACCCATTAGTTTGATCTCAATAGCTCAAGGCAGAGATTTGGTTTTTGCTATCATGTTGTCCATTATCAAAAATCAAAATGATGTACAACATGCATTTTCTTTCATCCCTTCACTTATGAATCCTTTTTACCTTGGAATTTATTCAATGGATGAGAATATTGTCCGTCAAATTTTATCATTTTGTTTGGTGACATTTAATCTCTTGTAAAATGTTTCATCACATTCTTGTTACTGAAACTTGACATGTCCATTATCAAAAATCAAAATGATGTACAACATGCATTTTCTTTCATCCCTTCACTTATGAATCCTTTTTACCTTGGAATTTACTCAATGGATGAGAATATTGTCCGTCAAATTTTATCTTTTTGTTTGGTGACATTTAGTCTCTTGTAAAATGTTTCATCACATTCTTGTTACTGAAACTTGACAGTGTTACAAAGGGAACCTGTTAGGATATACTGGTTTCTTTATGTAATCAAAGGAGAATAATGTGTGCTCAGAGTGATCCATTTTGTTCAAACTGGAATCTTTTCTCTGGAAGGGACATTTAGCTTAGACCCTGCCTTGCAATATGTTGTGTCGTCACGTTTATTTTATGTCTCCATGTGCATAATTGCTCGCTCATAGATGCTTTCCTTTGAGCAAGTAGGATTGCATACACTTGTTTATTATAACACAGCCTCAAAATGTCGGGAGAATATATGCTATACAACTGATAAAACAAAAAAAGAAGGGAGAAATGTGCTGTACAAGAAGGAAGTTCTGGTGAAAAAAAGTGGAATTTTCTTGGTCAAGTTGTCCATTGGCAGTGGAAGACTACGATTGCTCAAATTTTGACTCTCTTCTTTATTGCTTTTAAAAAAATTTAATTGTCCCTAGTTCTTCAAGATATCATAATTCAGTAAAAGGTATACTATTGACCAGTTTTTGTGTTCATATAGTAGCAAGTAGCATAATTGCTCTGTTTATTTGACAAATCTGCTTTTTGCCTTCTTTTACCATTTTTATTTTAAAGTATCCGTAATTTCACTTTCTCGACCATGCGGTGGCAGAGGTGGAGTGCACAAAAATGATCTCTTCCATTTTCCACCGATCCATGATATTGTTGTGAACACTTTGATTGTATATTAACAGTTTCTGTATTCTTTAATAGTATGCCAGCTATATTTTCTACCTTCTTCTCCATTAAATCTAGTTTCTAATGGTTTGGGTCTTCAATATGGGCTTCTTGTTGCAGGATAAAAAAATTCCCTGGGCAAACTGAGTCGACAATGAGTGCTGAAGTGGAGTTGATTTCAACAATAGCAGAGAAGAAGTCCTGGACTAGGCCACCAATTCAGATGGAATTCCAGGTGCCTGAATTTTTTGTGAACTTTATTTTGTCTGTGTGTGTGCGCACAGGAACATTCTGTAGGCTTAGTAAGACGGGGAAGGATTAAGGATTTACCCAGGGTGAGATATCACATCGTTCGAGGAACTGTTTTCACTTGGTTTGATGATGATATTCCTAGATCCAATGGTTCTTGTTCTTTGGAGGGAGAACCTGAATGTAATAGAATTTTGGAATTAGATGCAAATGGCCATGCCTAATGCTTAGAGAAAACATTTCCGAAAGGACTACTAAGAGTAGGAGACTGCTGTTGAATGTTGTACACAATCATCATCACTATTTGCTGCTACTACTTGAGTACTTTCTTGTGAACAAGTTGTGGAGGAGTTTGGTGTCCAGCCTTGTTGAACTGTTATACCAGCGAAGTTTACTAGCTGATTGGAGGAGCTTACCTTTGTTGGGTTAAAAAGGAAGGAAAATATAGGAAGAAAATAGAGTGAGACAATTGCATTGTCATTTTTTGTTTGTTTGTATTGACAAGCAAGTGGAGGGAAGATACAAGTAGATAGCATTGCTTGCTTTTCATTGACCAAGTTGGACTTAGAGAAAATTAACTTTGTTCTATTATCTTTATCTCTAATTTCTCTTCGCTTGAATTTTATTAGCTTACTTTTTCTTCCCTTTTTTAATCTTCCAATCAAGGGGTTAGTAAACTATTATGGATAAAAGTGGTAGTGCATTTCACTCGTTATAAGGGGAAGCTTTATAGGCACTCTTGTGACGGCAATAGTCGTTTCTTTTCCAACTTAAATCAGCATAGCAATTGTAAAAAAATGTAGGTTTATAACAGGATCTGATTTCATAGAATCAGTTGTGGCACTGATAAGATTATTATCCTATGAAATTTGTTGTGCTTCTTTGTTTTTATCATGGTTAAACGATTGGTTATAGATGAACGACCAACTTTTGTCATTGTAGGTTCCCATGTTTACAGCATCTGGACTTCGAGTTCGTTTTCTCAAGGTATGCTTGCCAAACTTGTGATTAACTTTGGACTTTTTTTGTGTCGAAACACTGCTTCACGTAGTAACTGTCTCCAGGTATGGGAAAAGAGCGGCTACAACACAGTTGAATGGGTTCGCTATATCACAAAAGCTGGTTCTTATGAGATTAGGTGCTGAAAAATAGGTAAGCTGATCTTGTTTATAGGATCAGAATTATGGAAACCCATGATATAGGGGCGCCATTTTGTTATGCTGGAAATGCAACTTATGCATCTTGTATTTTGAGGGCTTTTAAACATGGATTGTCTATAGTATATTTGTTGGGCGAAATTTATTATTCTGTTGTACAGGTTAGTTCTTTACGAGGACTAAAGAAGAGGCTTTTGTTTCCATTCTATTTGTATATTTGACATATTAGAAACTATTTTCCCTTCTCTTTTTCCATTAAATTGATGAAGACCATGGGAGATCAGGGTGTTCCTACAAAGAAAAACTGTGGTTTATTTTTGAATGTTTTAACTTTGGTTTACATAGACTAGTTGTCTCTTGTTTGTGTTGGTAGGAGGCATTAGGTAATCAATGGAATAGCCAAATTGTGCTGTACAGCATGCAAGTAAATATACTCTCTGTATGTTGCATGGAAAAGATGACTTGATTCATTTTTTGCATCCATACTCTTTTATATTTTCTTCTTGTTTGATTTCTATTACTATCCATTAATTGGTATGTAGTTTGCGTGTGTTGTGTTGTATGCCCTTTTTGGCATCAATAAAGGGAGACGGAAGTGTATTGCATCTTTTCGCAGATCATCTCAAACAACAATTATACCTATTTGTTAAACACGGTGCGACACCTAAAAAGTAATCAAAAGCAAATTTTGGCCCCATTTTTAGGAATTACCTAATTAATCATATCTAATGAAAGAAATAACATCTTATGGTCATTGTTATTTATGGACTTGGGGTTCGTTTGGTGATTGATTAGAAACAAGTTAGTCATGTAATTGTGTATAAAACTAATAGGACGTTCGTTATGAAGGAATTCATGTAGGATAAAATGTGGAACAATTAATACATGTAAAACTAATTTTTGCAAAATTAATACATTCACAAAATACTACTCCCTCTGCCAGGATTTAATTGTCAAATTTTAATTTAATGCACTTATTAATTAATATTTATATAATTACTTAGTTTTCCTAGCAAGGTTAATTCCCAGTTTCCCTCAGGAAAAACTGCATTTGTAGTCAGCGAACCTTCAAATGGCAATCACGCAAATATTACGCTTGCTAATTGGAATATTTCAAATCCTGCAAAATTTCCTTAAGGAAAATACTCTAGACCAAAGTGAAATCACTTGTCGAAAACCAGACCGTCACCCCTAAAAATTCATCAAATACAATTATTTTCTGGAATCATCAAACTCCTCCTTATTACATTACAAATTATAATATTTATTATTTTTAAAAAAATCAGTGGCCTGATCTTTGGGGGAAAAATATGAGATTGCCAATAATTTATAACTACTTATTTATTTATTTATACTATGCCCTTAGAAATGTTGTTTGAACTTTTTACCCTTCATTAAAAGACTCATCTTTAAACAAAATCATATTCTCATCATTTTTTCTCATTATTATATTATTATCATTCTAAAAATATTAAACATTAAATATAATAAACATAATTAAAATCAAATGGAGAAAATTTTCTTATTATAATTAAATTCTTATGAAGAGAATAATTTTCCATCTAAAATAGACTTAATCCAAAAAGTTTAAAAAAAACCCAAAAAAGTCCAGCTTCACAATGACGTATAAATAAATTGACAATATAAAGAGAAATAAGTAATATGAAAGAACATAAAGAAACAAAAACATTGAATAAAATAATTTCTCAATTTAATTAGATATTGAAATTATAGTTGACCTGTGAAAGGATAAAATTAGTTTCAGAAGGTGTTTCAGGTGATGCATGTGGCTGATGTTGATAGAGTTGAGTTGGCTGCCTATCAGCTCAAAGGTGTTGCCAGACTATGATTCGACCATTGGAAAAGGAACAGAGGAGAGGGAGTCCTAGTTCTTACTTGAACAAGGTTTGAGGAGGCATTCTTGGGGCGCTTCTTTCCGAGAGAGTTGAGGGAGGCCAAGATAAGAAAGTTCTTGAATCTGAAATAGGGCATTATGACTGTGCAAGAGTATGGGCTCAAATTCACCCAGCTATCCCGCTACGCTCCGAACATGGTTGCAGATATGAGAGGGAGAATGAATTTGTATGTTGATGGGTTGAACAAGGGACCAAAGAAAAATGGGAAGGGAGCTATGTTTGTGAGTGATATGGATATTGAAAGGCTAATGACTTATGGATAGCAAGTCGATGAAGAGTGTCAACAAGACAAGGAAGAGTACCGAAATAAGAGGGCTAAAACATCTAGCCATGATGTTGGGAAGAGAGGGAATGGGAATGATAATAGGTTTCAGTCAGGACCAACACCATCATCTACTAGTGCACCTACACGCAAAAATAGAAATGAACAAAAGTCTCAAAGTTTCAGAGCCCAAGGATCTTAGTCACAGGCTAGTGTGGCTCAAGGTTCATAGGGTAATCCATCATGTGGTAAGTGTGGCAAATTGCACTTGGAAAAATGCAGTGAGGGAAGTGATGCATGTTACAAGTGTGTCACTTTCAAAAAAGATTGTCCAAAGTGCGCTGATAAGGCTTAATCTTCTGCATCGACCCCACTAGCTAGAGGAAATCAGAGAGTTGCTACTTCGGGCGCAAGCGAAGCCACAAATCGTTTGTATGTTATCGGTAGTCGTCAAGATTAGGAGAACTCCCCAGATTTTGTGACGGGTATGATTTGAGTCTTTACTCTTGATTGCTATGTTTTGATGGATTATAGTGCCACATTATTATTTGTGTCTCCTTATGTGGCTAGTATATTTGATAGAACTCCTAAGTGTCTTCTTGAACCTTTCAGTGTGTTTACTCCTATTGGTGAGTCTATCTTAGCTGAGAGGGTTTATAGAGATTGTGTAGTATCCATCATTCATAGGGATACCCTTGCTGATTTGATAGAGTTGGAGATGATTGATTTCGATTTGATCCTTGGCATGGATTGGCTTCACGCCTGCTATGCCTCCATTGATTGTAGGACCCAAACTGTTAAGTTTCAATCCCCGAATGAACCGGTCCTAGAGTGGGAGGGTGATTTATTGCACTTAAGAGTAAGTTTATTTTCTACCTTAGGGTCAGAAAGCTAATCTCTAAAGGTTGTATCTATCACCTCGTGCGAGTTAAAACTAATGATGTTGAACCCTCTACTCTTGAGTCAGTCCCGATTGTGAATGAGTTTCCTGTGGGTCTGCCTGGAGTTTCTCTTGATGGGGAGATTGACTTTGAGATTGATGTTCTTTCTGATACTCAATCTATATCTATTCCACCTTATAGAATGGCTCTTGCTGAGTTGAAAGAGTTGAAAGAGCAATTGAGAGATTTGCTAGAGAAGGACTTTATTAGGCTGAGTGTTTCTTCTTAGGGTGCTCCTGTCCTATTTATGCGAAAGAAAGATGAGTCTCTCAAAATGTGTATTGATTATAGGCAACTGAACAAAGTCACAATAAAGAATAAATATCCTCTCTCCAGGATAGATGATTTGTTTGATCAACTTCAGGGTGCCTCTTCCTTCTCAAAGATAGACATTAGATCTGATTACCACCAGTTGAAGGTGAAGGTGACATTCAGAAAACAACCTTTAGGACCCGTTATGGCCATTTTGAGTTCTTGATCATGCCTTTTGGGTTGACTAATACACATGCAACCTTCATGGATTTAATGAATAAAGTATTCAGATAGTATCTTGATGTGTTCGTAATTGTGTTCATTGACGATATTCTGGTGTATTCTAGAGATAAGGAAGAGCATGCCAATCACCTCAAAATTGTTCTTCATACTCTTAAACAGAATGAGTTGTGTGCAAAAATTTTGAAGTGTGATTTTTGGCTCAAGTCTGTGGCTTTTCTAGGTCATATTGTCTCGGGTGACAAAAATAGAGTGGATACTCAGAAGATTGAAGCGGTTAAGAACTGGCCCAGACCAACCTCTCCAACTGATATAAGAAGTTTTTTGGGGTTGGTAGGTTACTACCGCAGATTTGTGGAAGAATTTTCATCCCTATCCTCACCGTTGACTAGACTGACTCAGAAAAAGGTCAAGTTTCAATGGTCTGATGAATGTGAGAAAAGTTTCCAAGAGTTAAAAACAAGGTTGACTACTGCTCCAGTTTTGAATTTACCTGATGGGACAGAGAACTTTGTGATATATTTTGATGCGTCTAGAGTTAGATTAGGCTGTGTGTTGATGCAAATGGAAAAAGTGATAGTTTATGCTTCTAGACAACTTAAGGTTCATTAGAGCAACTATCCAATCCATGATCTTGAGTTGGTGACGGTAGTATTTGCACTTAAGATTTCACGCCATTACTTATATAGAGTACATGTGGATGTATTTATTGGCCACAAGAGCCTGCAGTACGTCTTCAGTCAGAAAGAGCTCAACCTGAGGCAGATGAGACAATTAAAGTTGGTCAAGGGCTATGACATGAGTATTCTCGACCACTCAGATAAAGCTAAATATTGTTGTTGACGCTCTTAGCAGGTTGTCAATAGGTAGTACTGCCTATGTTGAGGAAGGAAAGAAAAAGTTAGCTAAGGAAGTGCATAGATTGGCCCGATCGAGAGTTCAACTCGAAGAGAATGATGAAGGAGGAGTTAATGTCCAAAATGGGCCTGCTTCATCCTTAGTGGTGGAGATGAAAGAAAAGCAAGACCAAGATCATGTCCTACTTCAGTTGAAAGAAGTTGTCCATAAATAGAAGGTGATGATTTTCTCCAAAGGGAGATATGATGTGTTGAGATATCATAGTATATTGTATGTTCTAAATGTTGATAGTGTTCAAGATAGAATTATGGCTGAAGCCCACGACTCTAGGTATTTCATTTATCCTGGCTCTACCAAAATATACCATGACTTGAGAGAAGTCTATTGGTAGAGCAAAATGAAGAGGGATATCGCTGAGTTTGTCTCCAAATGCTCGAATTGTTGACAGGTTAATGTTGAGCATCAAAGGCCGTGTGGGTTAGCTTAAAACTTTGAGATTCCTTAATAGAAGTGAGATATGATCAATATGGACTTCATTACCAGTTTGTCGAGGTCCTAAAAACAACATGATTTGATATGGGTAATTATGGATAGAATAACTAAATCAACTCACTTCTTGGTAGTTAAGACTACCAATACTGCAGTGAATTATGCCAAATTGTACATACAGGAGATCGTAAAATTGCATAGAGTTTCCTTGTCTATCATCTCAGACAGAGGAGCCCAATTCACATCCCAATTTTGAAGATCTTTCAAGAAAGGACTGGGTTCAAAGGTGAATCTTAGTACTGTCTTTCATCCCCAGACAGATGGTCAAGCAGAGCGCACCATTTAAACCTAGGAAGACATGTTGAAGGATTGTGTCCTCAACGTTAAAGGTAATTAAGATGATCATCTACCTCTGATCGAATTCACATATAATAATAATTATCATGCAAGTATTCAAATGGCTTCTGATACGCCCAAATTCACACCTCAAACGAAGTGTAAAGCGGTCGTTGATCAAATATAGAACCCAACAAGAGTTGGAGTCGATCCCACAGGGAATGCGTAAAAATAAAGCTATCAACACTTAGTTCCAAGTGTAATAACTATTTTCGAAATAAAAACGCATAATATAAATGGGGGCTTTGTAGTAATATAAAGACTAGTTATCAAGATTACTCTACTAATTAACTATCTAAAATGACTACTGGAGTTCAATAATTTTTTGCTAGACTAGGTTTGCGGTTCCCATGACACCAATTCTGATTTTCAGACTCAAGGCTTCTACGTTGCGATCACATACACAGAGTAAGCAAACAGTTAACAACTAATTCACCTTCCAGTCTCTCTTAGGTACATGTCGTTCATCACCTTCCAGTCTCAGAACGTTTATCCTTTTTACCCATTGCTTTAGACCCCAGGATGCTCTCACCTTCCGGTCTCGAGCACTTAGACTAGGTTAACAACCCCGAATTCTGTCATAGGATTCTTTTCCTAATCACTACATCCCTCTCGAGCATGTAGTAAATACAGGCTTACCCTAATGCGTTGACTCATCAAGGTTTAGATTAACTCGAAGACTTTCTATGATGTATATGATAATCACTCTCAAATTTTTCCCTAAATTTGCCTATCTTACTTAGTTATCATGGTTCCACAACCCTAGTTGTGGGTTTAACGTAGCATGATTGAAGAAATCAAATTATAAAAAGATGAAAAGATTATACTCATCACGTATAATTGAATAAGCAGTGAATTTACGAATCACAATCACAAACGAGTGGATGCAAAGCCACAAATTTGATAAAAGTAGCTCAAGAATGTCGTTCTCTCTTGTATTCGGTCTCCAACAATTTTCTAATAATAAAAATGACCTAAAATTACATATATATATATATTAGCTAAAATCTAATCTGACTTAAAATAGAAAATCCGGGTTGTGACATATCTACGGCAACTACACAGACCGTGAGCCACTTTACGGTTCGTGAGACGGTTCGTGAGCCTGTACTTAGCAACAATTTTTGTGCAGGTCTAGCTGAAGTTTCTGCCTCTCACAACGGTTGGAAAAACGGTCTGTGCAATGCCACACGACCCGTGAAGGGTCCCATGTGGCTTTCCTTGGCGACAATTTCCATTGCAATCTAGGTTGAGGTCTCTACCTCCCTTCACGGCTGGGCATACTACCCGTGAAAGTCCACACGACCCATAATGGGTCTTGTATGGTTTCACTTGGCATAATTTTTGGTGCAATTTCAACTCGAACTTTCTACCTCTCTTCACGGCTGGGCCATATGGTCCGTGAGCCTCCACACGACCTGTGATGGGTCCCATGTGGTGTTACTTGGCAGTAATTTTAGTTTTCTTTCACCTGTAGTGCTCACTGCCATCATGAACGATAACTCTCACGACCCGTGTAAGCTCACACGGCCCGTGAGGGTGTCCGTATGAATCTGGGCAGTGACATTTCTTTATTTTTTTCCTTCTTTTTGTTCGAATATATGCCTTAACCTTATTTCCTAAAAATAACACTAAATGAAATATTAAATACACAAATTTACTTGAGAACTCGCGAAAATTCCAAGTTAAAAGCATTATCGGAGTCGCATTTTCACGACTCATTAGCTCCCTATGAAGCTTTGTATGAGAGGAGTTGTAGATCACTGATCGAGTGGTTTAAGGTTGGAGAAGCTGAGTTGATTGGACCTGATCTCGTTCACCAATCTATGGAGAAGGTGAAGGTTATTAGAGAAAGATTGAAGACAACACAAAGTCGCCAAAAGTCTTACATTGATGTTAGAAGAAGAGACTTAGAGTTTGAGATGGTTGATTGGGTATACTTGAAAGTGTTACCCATGAAGGGCATCTTAAGGTTTGGCAAGTTGGAAAGTTGAGTCTTTGCTATATTGGTTCCTATCAAATTATGAAGAGGATTGAAAGTGTTGCTTATGAGTTAGAGTTGTCTTCTAAGCTAGCCGCGATTCATTCAATTTTTCACGTCTCAATGTTGAAGAACTGCTTGGGAGATCTCTCTTGGAAATCTCCATTAATAATATTGGTGTGAAAGATAACTTGTCCTATGAAGAGGCTCCAGTTTAGATCCTTGATCGTCAGGGTCGCAAATTGAGAACCAAATAGACAACCTCAGTCAAAGTCCTGTGGAGAAATCAATTCGTTGAGGAAGCCACGTGGGAAGCTGAGAAAGACATGAAATCTAAATACCCACATCTAGTTGTGCCTAATGATGAAAAGTTGAAGGCAATATCCTACCCTTAACTTGAGTTGATAGTTTGATTGATGGTTGAGAGGAGTCTTGATTGTTATTCGTGCCTTGAGTCTATCTTTAGTTACTCTTCATTCCAGGGTGAATGATCTCAAGGGGGAGATAATGTTACACCAGATAAAATTACCAAAATACTCCTAGACGAGAGGTGCTTGCATAACGTGTCTTCCTAAACTCTTTTGGCAAATTCGAGCCCAAAAAATGCGATTAACATGAAAAATTATATGGAAAATTGGTCTTGGTTGATTCTTAGAGCAACCAGATCGAAAGATAATTTTTTGAAGCAAGAACGCAATTCCAGAAAAGTACGTGACATGTACACGTCGCGGACTCACGTTCACTTAATGGTGATCCTAATATTTTCTATGGGATTGAAACTCAATTGAAAATTTTTTGACAAAAAAGTCTGAATAATGCCCAAGTCCGCATTGCGGACTTGATACGCCGAAGGGAAAATTTTCAATTTTTATCTAAGAGCATTCCAAACTCTTTCCAACCCCTCCTAAACTTAATCCATGACCAAAATAGGTCATTTTAAGCATAAAAAGAGTTTTTAAACTCATTCCTAAGCCTTTTTAAGCATTCTAACAAAGACTTGGGCTAAGGAGAAGAGAGGAAGAGCGAGGGATCGAGAGCTTGAGCACGAATTCTTGCAAGGTTGAGTGTCTTCCTCCATTCCAGATATGTAAGGCTAACCTAAAGCAAGGAATTGTTATTCCATGTGCTCCTTGATTGTGATAGAGTGATAGATGAAAGTATTGAGTCGTTATGCATATTTTCTCGAATGTTTTCTTGTAAAATTATATACATTATATGTATTTTCATATGATGATGATCATCATAAACTTGATTCACTGAACAAATACTATTACATGAGTTATTGCCTAAACCCTATACGTTATTTCATAAAAGATTGCATGAATGAACCTAAGGATTGAGCCTAGAGCCTCAAGTTGAGAATGTTGATTGTGATTGTGAAGTGAGCGTGATGATAATTTGATGGAACTTGATGGTCCTAAGAGTCTTCATAAATGAACTTTAAAGATTGGTCTAATTGATGATCCTTTTAATGATTGGTCTAAGCTCTTTTAAAAGATACTATTGAAAATTGATTTGATTTGATGATTGATAGGTCGAAAGGCTCGATTGTGTTAAGACTGATGCATTGATATAAGTCCTTATGAGACTCACTGATTGGATTTATTGTTTATGAGCATTGAGTCTTGGGAGGAGATCGAGCACCGAATTGAGTAAGAGTAAGTCCAATTCGAATTCATTAACTACGTCGCCAAACGTAGGTAAGGATTGAACCGTTAAGTTGGATGTTTCCTATTGATTGGTAAGTTCCTAAAATAATAGAGGACTTGTTAGATGTTGAGTTCATTATGGATTCGATTCGTTCTTCACCCTAGCAAGAATTAAACGGTTATGGCAATATCAACGGGATTGTTGTATACTCACTGGCTCATAAGTGATTGTTATCATATAAGAGAAACTCCCAGATAGATTTTATGCTGATAGTATTTTGATTGGATTGGATTGGATTCAGATTGGATATGTAATGATGGTTCATTGTCTACTATTTATTCTTGCTTTGGATAGACATTTGACATTCCTGATTGAGTTCTTTATCTCTTGATTTGAGTTATTTGAGTTGATAGTATTCTACCTTGATGCATGTTTTATTCATCTATTTTACATACTCGTACATTTCACGTATTGACGTCTATTTAGACTGCATCATTTTATGATATAGAGACAGGTACTAGAGATCATCAACACCGTTGAGGATCTATTGCAGTCAGCTGAGTTGGTGAGCCCTCCCCTACTTCTGGAGGATACTCATTTATATTTTCATCTAATTTTTAGAGTTAAACTTTAGATTTGCTTATTTTGATTTGAGGTAGTCATGGGTCTGTCATTGACACCATTAAACAATTGATAAAGGCTTCATAGATTAGAGTGTGATTTATCTCAAGTTAAATATTTATTTTGGGCTAGTTTCTTTCATACTAGTCTTATTGATTTGACTTGATTTTTATATATTGAGATTATCCACCCTCTATTTTCATACTCTTCCGCAGATATGTTAGATATGTTGATTGGATGACTGTGATGAGGTCAAGTGGTTCTCTTGGGACTAGCAATAGTGTCTGAGTGCCGATCACGTCCAGGGCACCCTCTCGGGGTGTGACAAAGCCAAAGGCTCTAACCATGTCAAGGGTGTGTATATATATTCACATTTTATAAATTTTGATCTATATATGCCGTATAATTTTCTGACGAAGGATGTTCACTTGCATACCCTTAATTGGTTGTAGCTACCACCCTCAATCTTCATTTATTTGAGCACTTGTCTTCAACTCTAGTTTATTCACTTTATCATTAACATTCAATTTTTTTTTTGCTCCAATTTTTAGATTCTTTTTCCCTTGAATCCACTTTTTTTATTCTTTCTCTTTCCTCCCTTATTCTAAAAAGGGAAAAAAGAGAAAAGAGGGGGAGAGAG
>JBCEWC010004263.1:0-27770 GCA_038996855.1 Solanum aculeatissimum | reverse complement strand
CTCCCCTAAATTCCGGTTGACCCGGTTCCGGTAGGACCGGTTCCGGTAATTTAGGGGGTATAACGAATCCGGTACCGATTTCGGTTCCGGTAGACCCGGTCCGTTTGGAACCGGTCCGGTCCGTTGCCACCCTTAGTAACCCCACATCTTAAGAACTACATTTGATTTTTTTAAAATTATATATCTATTAGAATTTTCTAGAACTTGGATTAACTTTTGTGAAAATCTCATACACTCTAGGCATAATGTAACAATTACTTTAAACTTTTTTATTTTTTATTAATTGTACAAATGTCTTTAATCATCCTAGTTATGACTGCTCTGTATAATAAATATAATTTTTAAAAAAAATTCTAGAAAAGGTTAATATATAAAATTTGTTTTAGATGTTTAACCATGTAAATTGAATTTAGAGGATAAGTGTAAAGCAAAATATATAATATTTTAATGAATTAAGGTAGAATGGTAGATATATCTTTGTTCCTCATGCTTCATTCTTTTATTAAAAGATGCTTCTAGATTTTTTTATTTATTTATTATCTTTCTTGATAGATTTTTGTTAACATGAAATTACTCTTGGTCATAAACCAATTCATCTTTTTTATAAAAGAAGTTTCTAGAACTATTTAGTTTTCTTGATATCTTTCTTGATAGATATTTTGTTAATATGAAATTATATTTTTACCCTTGATCGTCCTCCAATTCATCCTACTATATAATAGAAAGAAAAAAAAAAGATAGAAATTTGGAGTGAGCAAATCAATAGATATTTTATATGACTATTAATCATTTACCCTTGCATGATGAAAATAATTACAAATCTCCCCTCGATCGTCCATATGTTGACTTTTCTATATAATAGAAATATCACATTTTTTATTAGAAAATGCTTATTCTAAAATGTATTTTTTATTTTATTAGAATGTTTTTACCATTATCTAATTGAAAACTAGTGGCGGAGTAATTATGATCTTTGTATACATACATACATATACATATATGAAATACTGATTATCAAGAAAAAGACATTTTGACTCATTCAGTAACAATAGAAGAACTTTTGAATCAAATTATTAACTTACAATATTTTTGTTTAATTTAATATAATTTAAGAATATTTTAACTTTTTTTATTTAATTTAATTCTAATTTAAATGGTTTAACTAAATTTGATCAAAATTATCACTTTTTAAAATTCCAAACATGTGAATGACACTCTTTGCTGTAAAATTTGTACCGACACTTGGGAAGTGGGTAGGTATGCAAAGTTCTAAAGTCATTTGGATAGAATAATTATAGGAATCTTGACTTTAAATGTTGATATTCAAACACTTGCTTTTTATTGGTACAAGTTCTAGCCGCCTTCCCTTCTCCTTTCCTTTTGTTTAGTATTTTTTTTCTCCGTCTAAAAAAAAAATAACGTATTTTCTATTATTCATTTTATAAGAATGATTTTTTTGGATAATATTTTAATTTTAATTTTTTAAGACCATAAGATAAAGGATAATTTGATACATTTAATATAATTTTAATTTACAATCATAAAATTAAAAAAAATTTATTATTTTTTTAAATTTTGCGTTAAGTAAACAAGATCATTCTTTTTTAAACGGAGGGGTACTATTAAAACAAAATAACTTAGGAACAAATCAATTATAGTAATTATATATTTATATATTCATAAAATCGACCATAATTAATTCCAAGTGGCTCTCGTTCCTATTATTTTAGGACTGATTATTGTGTTATTGGTGTACTGCTAATATGATAAAATGTAAAACTTGACCCATTAATTATATTTTGTAAGAAAAAGACTAATTATTTTAAAATTTTGAAAAAAAAAGGGAAGTATCATGCTCGATGTGTATAGATTGTTTATACCGTGTGAAAGAATTATATTAAAGAATAACTCGTTAATATTATTATTAATTTATGTGTATTTATAAAAAGGATTGGAAGATAAACGATTTATCAATTCGGTACCTTAGAATATTCTGATATCTTGTTTGTGAACATGGTTTATTCATTTGGTAAGAATTATGAAAATTTTGATAGTTTTTATAATTTGTGAGATTTTTATATTCATGGAGAAAATACGATTTAAAAAACTTCAAATTAAATGTCTAAATAAAACTACTTCAATTTCAATATTTCTAATTTTATATTATGATTTGAAATTATGATTTGATATCGCATGTCCAAATGAATTTTTAATATTAAAAATGGGAATATAATATTAATATCTTATTGAATTGTGTGAACCGATTGATCTAAAAGTTCAACTTTTGAGAATTAATATTTCCTTTATTTTAGCTGCTATTCATGATTTTGCTTAGACGTGAACATGGTCAGGGAGCTTCATTTTTTCACTAGTGCTCCAACTTGCAAGAAAATGGTCAGGGGGTTTATTTTTTCACTAGTGCTCCAACTTGCAAGAAAGTTGAAAAGAAACAAGAGAGAGAACATCACAATGGAAATTTTTTATGATGATAAAACCATATCATGTCATAGTGGTATAAGGATATTTTTTAATGAGAAAAGTCACAAAGTTCTAATTGAAGTTGTCCCAAATTTTCAAAAAAGATAATTTAAGTTGCGGATATTCTATTATACCAGAGAAGTATTAAATTTCTTTATGAATATATCATTTTGACCCATTTTCTTTTCATGTTTGTTTTCACGCAGCTATTGTGCACGAATAACTAATTTTAGCTTTTAAACACCAATTAAAAAGCACCACATGTATTTCTTTTACCAATAATTAAATACTTTATTGTTAAATGCATCTTATTCCCCAAAAATTACAGAGAACCGTTGTATATCTTTGAAAAACAGGGATATTGAAATCAATCCCAAAACGCAAGATTTCGATTTAATTTTCAGTTTCAAAAAAGTATTTTTCAATCATTCAAGGTTTAATTTTTTTAAATTTGAAAAATCAAGATATCTTTGTGATTAGCTTATGATGTCATATGCAATCTTGAATCGTATTTGCAATAACGAGAATGATTCGATGCTCCGTCTGAAAATGCGATGCAAACATGAATACTACTTTCAATACAAACTTCATAGTCGAAGGATAATCTAGCCTGAAGATGTTGGTCTTGTCCACTCTATCGTGTATATTTTCTATATAAACTATTTATGTTAATTTTTTCTTTTTAAATTTATTTAAAGTGTATTTTAGGAGAAGTCATGCAACTTTTTTAGATGGAGAGATCGTGAAGATGTTGATATATGATTCTTAAAGAGTTGGAAGAAGGTTTGGCATTTTATGAAAGTCATGTTGAAAGTAACAAATGGGTGGTGAAGGAGAAGGAGAAGAAGAAAAAGAGCAAATGTTGTAATTAGAAGCTAACAGTCTTAACAATGTGGGTGTTTTTTTTTTCTATTTTTAACCATTATAAAGAATGTAAAGGATGGAAGATGTAGTTGTGTGCAATCGAAATTGCCATGGTTATTATATTCTTTTTAGTTTAGTTCTTGTTTTTGTTGTTTTATGTTTTATTTAGTTGGAACAGTCATGACGTTAATAAGATGTAAGTGTATTTTATTGTGTAATACTAATAAAATCCTTCATATATTTTTTGTTTATCTTGTTGCGGTAGATTCAACTATAGAGAAGATATACTGAAACTAATAAAACTAGGCGATTGAAATAAAAGAGAAGATATTGTACCAATTGGACAAAATGAGGACTTCATTCCAACATAATCATTATTTCAGTTTGAATTTACAACAAAGCATTGTTTGATTCCTAACAAAACATTGTTTGGTACCTAACAAAACATTGTTTGATTTCAAGAACAAACAACACCAAAACATACATTGAAATTTGTTTGACAATATCAACAACACAACATTATGGCACACGAGTCTTCCTACTTGAACTGATTTGGCTTTGATTATCAGTAGCAACTTTAAACCTAGTTTGTGCAACTTTCTTAGCCCTCATTCCTTCAAGATTGTTACTGGTAATAATTGTCTTTCCCTTCCATTTGAATCCCCATCTTGGTTTGTAGCCAATATCACCAATAATAACATCAACCCTCTTTGTCACTTTTGTACTAATATTGATTACTCTTCTAATTAGCAATTCACGTTGCATAGCCAAATTAGAAATATTTAAATCAAAATTTAAATTATGTATATAATGTTATAGTCATTACCTACTTTAAGAATTGTAACATCATATTCGGCTTGATATATTCTAACTCCTACCATCCTTGAATTTTTAGAAGGTCTTATCTGTCCTCCACTGGTGTCCTCATGTTCTACTGGTTTTCCCCCTTTCTAGGCCTCTTTCACTATTTGTTGCTTCAGAACTAGTTCGACTTTATTGAGACATTCCTCCTTTACCTATGTTTTCATTTAGATTTCTTTGTTGAGGTTGTGTGTGTAGTAGTTCCATCCAACTGAGTTGGAATACTTGTAACACCTAAATCACTTGCAACACTGTTTCTTTCTTTACATCTTCCTCTACCACTTTCACTGTTTGAGGTGGCCTAGTTTTTTCATATACTAGTGCATATACTTAAACAAATTACAAACAAATACATATACCTGTGAAGAAACTCCAGCTGCTGGTTGAGTTGAGCAATTGCCTCTTCCTTTACCGCTTTTATTGTTTGAAGTGGCCTGATTCAGATTTTGTTAGTGCATATATTTTAAAAAAATTTCTTACAAACAAATACATGTATCTATAAAGAAACTCCAGCTGATGATTGAGTTGAGTCATTACCTCTTCTTCTACATCTTCCTTTATCACTTTCACTATTTGAGATGACCTGATTTAAATTTTATTAGTGCATATACTTAACGTTATCAAATAAATAATATTTTCATTACTTGGGATGAAGGTTTAGCTATTTGAGTTGAACCAACGCCTCTTGCTCTTCCTGTATCATGTATATTGACATATCAGTATATGTACATATAGGTTACATTTGAAAGTAACAAATGTTAAGGTACCTTTGTTTGAGAAGATGTTTGAACTAATTGATTTGGATCAGCTTGATTTCTTACAGGAAATTCTCTTTTATTGTGTCCTTGTGTATCACATTTGCTACAAGTCATAACAACACCATGTTTGCTAAAATTTTCTATCTTTTTACTTTCATTTGCCTCTTTTCTTCTAACTTTACTTGGTCTTCTGGGAAGCTTCTTTACCTTTGGTGGCTTTACCATTGGATTATTTGATGTTGACCACATTTTCATGTTATTCATTAGCTGAATAAAATGAGCATATGCATTAAAGTAGGTCTCCTTGCTATAATAACTAGCCACATAGTTGATTGGTTCAAATTCCTTATAATGAAGCGCAACAACACCATGAGGACATGAAATGCCCCTAAGTTGCCAACATTTGCAATTACAACTCCTAGTAACAATATCAATAGTATTTGTAAAATTATGGTGCTTAATTTCAAAATCTCTTTCCCCATTACAAGACAAGTTGCACTGCATGGACTTGTCAATGTTTTCTTGCAATATCTTTAGGGACATAGAAGATATATCAATGATCCAAGTGTTTGAAAACTATCTCACATCATCGATTCAATTGATCACATTCACCATAATTTCCTTAAACATCATAATGATTGTTTTATACCTTGCAGACAGTATCCATGCATTAAAACTCTCTGCCATATTGTTGTCTACAATATCACATTTTCTATACTCTTAAAAATATACCTTACACCATGTATCAAGTTGTACCGTAAAATATAATTCAAACAACCTCTTCCCAACTTCTTCATTTTTGCATATTGTCCTTCAACTCAGTTTCAAATATTGATTTAGTAATCGTCCAGAACACTCTTCTTCTTTCTACTGCTTTTCAATTTTTACACCAATTGGCAAGAACATCTCTTGCATATTTTCTATGTTCAACCAGTGGAAATACCTCTTGAACAACAATTTCTAGTCCTTAATAAAGCAACATAATAGACAAAATAACTAAAACATAAAATTAAAGAAAAATAAAAAAGATAATAAAACAGTAAGTAAGGTCATACATCTTGCAGATCAGTAATGATATTTAATTGATGTCCTTCTCCGGTAATGATATTTAATTGATGTCATTCTCTAAGATCAAGATCATTTTCATTAATTCAAGATATCATGTTCAGGTAAACGGATTCTCAACCTCAATAACTGTCCAAGCAATAGGCAACATTTGGTTGTTTCCATATCTATAAATATTCACTAACAACTGACCTTTGCACACACCTTTGAGGAAATACCCATCTAAACCAATCATCATCTTAGCATCTCTAAAGAATGCCCTTCTTAAAGCATGAAAGCAAACATAAAATCCGTGAAATATTTTTTGTCCAGTTTCATCTTCTTCTCTAACCGTTTCAACAAGAGCCTGAATTACTCCTCAGAATTTCATCTCTATAATAAAAAATTCTACCATAATTTATAACGTGATCACCCATGATCTTTTGTATCACTCTGTCCCTATATCTTCTCATTGTTGTTCTGCCAACATGGATATCTAACTCTTTTTTAATAATATCTTGTAACTTCACAATGCTAATGCTTGGCTATTGAGTTATTCTTTCTTTGAATTTGGTGACCAGAAACTTTGAGTTGCAAAGATAGTTAAAAGTTGATGTCAAACATTTATGAATAGAATTGTATCATTAACTATTAATTCTCCACTAGTTTTATCCATACTTGCGCACAACAACCAAGGCTAAGTCTCTTTACAACATCTCACTCTAACTCTGCTAGGCTCATTCACATACTTTTCAATTTGAATCTTTTCTTGGATTGCATATTTTGTCACTACTAGCCTAAATTTCTCAATACTTCCACAAACTAATCTTAATTCCCAAATAATGTTTTCAAAAATTTTATCAAACACAACTCTATTAGGGGTTTTCTTCCTTCTCATAGTTTTGTGCACTACTTGGTTAACATCTTCATCATCTCCCCAACCAGTTTCATTATCTATTTCAAAGTTGGGAACTTCATCACTTAGATAGTAAGATTTCCCTAATACCAATATTTTTCTCATCATATTCTATATCTAGACCCTTTTCATTAACATAAAGTTATTCTGAAGTAGTACCTATAACACTCCATATATTGAAAAGCTTGAAAAATAAAAAAGTGCAGAATTTTGAACTGACCTAGTTTTTATGAGCCAATCTACGACTTGTAGATTGAACCACAGATCGTAAAAAAGTTTCGTGGATTAAAGTCCAAAAAGTTGGTAAAAATTTAAATCACAAGAATTCACTCCATGAGAAACAGGATGGGTCGTCCTCCTTTATACAACCCATAGTTTGAGTCATGAATGAGACCCTAAGAGAGAAAAATAATTTAAGTCTGGAAGCATTCTACGAAAGGATTTTACAGTTCATAAAAGAAACTATGGACCATACATGGGATTTCATGATTTCAAAGTGAAATTTTCAGTAACTCAATTTTTGTGATCACTCCAAGCACGTCAAATCATGACCCATGGAAGGATTTACAAGTCGTGAATGTCTCGTAGATGGGTCCGATAAATTTTAAATGAAGGGTTTTTTGGCCATTTTAAATATGATTAACTCCTAAACTACATCATTTTGACCTTTCTAACTAACTTGACCAGCCTAATTTCTATAAAACCTATCTCTAATTCATTCTATCTCATTCCCTCTCATAACCCTCTCCAAAGTTCTCAAAAAATTCTCTCTCTAAGAATTTTTTCCATTGAAGCTAGGGTTTGAAGGTTTGGCTAAGATATTTCTACAATTTTCTTCTTGAAATTTAGCGATTCTCACATGAGGTATGAAGGGCTTCATTCATGGACTAGATTAATCTATGAAGCCCAACTCAATTCTCTCTTTTTTCCTCAAAGTTTAAGCATGGATTTTTATGAATTTTTATGATGACACTCCAAATGGTTAGATTATGATTATTACGTGGTTATTATACCTATTTTGCATATATTATGAAGGATTATATGATTTCTATGATTTCCAAGTGAATTAAAGTGATTTCAAGCATATTATAATTAGGGCTTGTTGATTTGATGTGGGTTCCTTTACTAATGATCCAAATTGATTTCAATTGCATGATTCCTATATGATTTTCATCTAATTGCATGATTTTAGCTCAATAGCTCATGAACCCATACATGACCCTAGTTTCCTATGACAAATCTATGATTTTATTGATTATGATTCTAAGTATGAAGAGTATGTTTTAATGATGATAATGATGATAACGCTATGATGATGAGGGTGACTTAAGACCCTAATGTTGATGAATTAATGATAAGATGATGGGTATACTCACACTATATGAAAATTTATGTAGATGGACTACTCCTATGATATGAGATATTTTCATGAAGTTATGATGTCTATTTTACAAGCTATGAAAGTATGATTTTGATAAAGTGTGAATTTTGTTGAAAGCTATGCATATGCATAATTATGTATTCTATGGGATTTGACTTAGCACCGAATGAGCTTGTGTGAGAGGGACTATCTCCAATTGTCCTTATATAAATCCTCAAGTCTCATAACTGTGTGCCATCATATGATTATGTGCCTATAAGGCTAGATAATGGATCCATTTAGAATTATGTTCATGCGATACTCACCATGCTAGGTTTAAGCCTAAAGGGTGGGATATTTTATGTTCATGTGACACACACTGTGCTAGGGTTAAGCCTAAAGGGTGTGGGGTCAAGTTTACCTTGGCAAAGTAGACTCCTATTTAGTTCGATGTAGAGGGAATATCGGGAATCTATGTAATAATCTGCATGGTCTTATTGTCGGTTATGGTCTTATTCCCACATATGTATGCTAGGTGATAAAAGGTTTTATGACGGTTCTATTCATTGTTTTAAATATACATCACTCATACATATTATGTCCTTATTCTATTGATATGATTATACATATTGATATTATGTCATGGTTTCCTTGATGCATGACATTTCCCTACATACTTCTTTTCCTACATGATCTAACCATGTAAGAATGGACGACGAGACTATTCCTCCATTTCATGGCTAAAGTTGGATTTGAGCTTTGAAGATTGTTGGTGAGTTTCCATTCTTTGCGAATAAGCCCTTTCACATGATGTTTTTCTTATGTTGAGACTTTATGACTTTTCATTGATATGACATCTTGAGAGTGAGCTAGTGAGCTTTTTACTAGTCCTCGCCAAGATCTTTATGTAAAGGCATGTATTGGACCATGATTGATGTAATTCTCCTAAGGGAAATATTTGACTCTTATGTTGTTATGTTCCGCTTGCTTACTATCTTATGAATTGTTTATGTTACTTTATGTATGCTTATGATATGAACAAAAGGCTTAGATGGGGCATTTTTGGGTGTCACATTTATCGTGTCATGGTTAGACCCTAGGTTCGGGTCGTGAAATACTTGGTATCAAAGCACAAGGTTTGAAAGCATCCTAGGGAGTCCAACATGTTGCGTCTAGTAGAGTCTTGTTCATAGGTGTGAAGAACGGCACATCCATGAACGAGAGGCTATGAGACATTTAGGAAGTCTTAACTTCTTTTATAATCCACGTTATGCCTTTAAGACTCTCATTTCCTAATGTTTTCCCTTTGATATTTTTAGAAAATGCCTCCACGACGTACTCCATTGCTAGGAGATTGACACTAATGAGGATAAAGTTCCTCCGGCTCTTCAAGTTTCTCAAGGCCCTGAAGCTGACTAAGTTACTAATGATGAGTTTAGGGTCGTTATTACTATGTTGGATCAAGTTGTTGCTTCTCCAATGACTCCTACTCCGGCTTCTAGGATAAAAGATTTTGCTAGAATGAATCTGATGACGCCCAAACTACACCTCCAATTGAAGGATAAGTGGTCTTTGTCAAAATATATAACCTAACCAAGGTTAGGATCGATCTCATAGGGAATATGGTCTAGACTACGAGTAATTTGAGTTGAATTAACCTATTTATCTCCTGAAAGGGGGGATTTTATAACTGCAGCAAGTAAACCTAACCTAGAAGCAAGTGTTATGAAATCAATGAGAGAAGTAACTAGGGTATTATGTTCCCCATGAATTCCTAAATTAGTATCACCAGATAATCATAATCTTTTCTAGTGTATAGCATGCAAAATAGTAAGTTAAGTTTACCAAACCCTTTGATCCAGGTGAGAGGTAAATTTCACTACATAATTTGATCTATTCCCGTAGTGTGACATTACTAACCCTTACCTTTTGGTCCATTACAACCTCCCCTGGATCTAGTTTGGTTGATTAGACGAGAGGGATCACATCGAATCCTGTTAACTACCCCTTTTCCCATTCCTTAACACCTTGATCCAAACGATAAAAATTAGGGCAAGTTCTAACGTTGGCCACATTTAAAAAGCATTCACATCAAAGGGCATAATTAACACATGCATGCGAACTTTCCAAGAATTACGAATTATCCAATTTAACCTTGTTAGTTCATTATGGTTCCCACAACCCTAGTTGTGGATTTAGCTATGCATGTTCATTGTAGATGAAGATATCATGTTAAGGAGTAGCATAATTAAACACTTACAATGATGAATTTAAGAACAAGAAATCTAAATTCTCCACAAGAAATCATGATGTAATAATCACAAACTATGAGTTCTCAAAGTGTTTCTCTCTCCTCTTATGCGTCTCTCTGTTTTTATATATTTGGTACGTCTTTCCTTCTAAAAAAATCTAAAATCCTATTTATAATAACTAAAATACAAATCCAAAATAAAATAGGAAAACTAGATTCGGTAGCTTCTACGGACTGGGTTATGGGTCGTATATAGAACCACGGCCCGTACTTGGGCTTCATACTTTGCATATTCCAAAAATAGACTTCCATTTCACAAGACTTTCTCACATGTCGTCTTTTGAATTACAGTCCGTGGAGGATTTCCTCTGACAACTTCTCTAAAATATATCAAAATCTTATTCTCCAGGCACAACACTAATCCATGACTTATAAGTAATTCTAGGGCTCGTCTGACAGTCCATGGATGCAACTTGTGAAAGTTGGCCATTCAATGGATCTCATTCACGAAACCAACCTATGGCTCGTGGAATAAACCACGACCCATAAAGCTATCCATAAATCACAAAAAAACTACAGTACCGTAGAACTTTGCCTAAAATCATATTGAATCATGTAATCCTGCAAAATAAACATAAAAACACATCAAACACATTAACATTTCTTTGAGAACACAAAAAATTCCAAGTTTTAAGCATAAAAAAATATTGTATTTTGGCAACACATCAACACCCTCAACTTAAAATTATTGTTTTTCCTCAAGCGACAGACTCAATCTACAAAAGTAGTAGAGCGACACACAGACCTCAATCAAATGGCATACATCATCTCTAAATCAATCACAAATACCCAAACTAACACATTAGTGCATATCAGATAGTTATCGAACAAACCAATGAAGACCAATATATATGATAGTGAAACTATGACAAGAAAGGTAGCCATAGATAAGCCACAACCACTAAAACAACCTAGAATTAACAGTGTACTCAAGTTCCCTTATAAAAAGAAATCCCGTATCTCACTCCTGATAGTATTTTCAAATTCAATGCTTGAGACTAAGAAACTCACTCACAATAGATATTCAAACACCGTGCTTAATACCATATGTTTTCCCTTATATTCATGACCATAACCTTCGACTACTTGGACTAGGATCACTATAGGACTTTCTAAGCTTGTAATGTCGGCTTATGAGGCTTTGGTATGATGTTTTAGGAACATATTGACTTATGGCCCTCCTTGACACCGCGTTATTCTATACTTTTTCCCTACCAACACTGTTGTTTTCAACTCATTCTTCCCTCTTCCTATTTCAAGCTTTTCTAGGTGCCTTCCTCAAACTTTTAAGCTCATTGCCTTTTGTTTTATATTTTTTTTTCTTTTTAGCATATTATTTAGGTTTCTTTTCATTTTTCTTGCACCCATAGAACATTTTCCCCCTCTTTTTAAGTATCACTAGCTTCCACCCCATTTAGTGTGATTGTCCTTATAACAACCACCCTCAACTTAGGTTTTTGACCTGAGTTGAGGTGCACAATATCCAACTTATGAACTAGGGCTACTTTTGGTAGCCACTATCAACTTAGAATTTTTTCCTGAGTCAAAGTGCACAATATTCAGGGAAGGATCAGGGCCAAATTCAAGATTTCACCTTCAAAAAGGCTTGGGGACTTAGGTGTTTACAAAGAAAAAAGTTCATATAAAGTTCAAATATTAGGACCAAGGGATACATCAAGCACTTGGTTGGTTGTTTAGGCTAAGTGGACTAATATCAATAATGGCCTAAGATCATTTCCTAACCAATTCACCTACAGTCTCAGTCAGAGTAACAGGGCAAGTTCTGAATTAAAACACAACAAAAGAATTTTGCAAAGAAGCTCACACACACTTGGCACTAATTACACTATCAACACAAACTCTCAAATCATGTTTTTCATCACAATTAAACCTCAACTTCTCATAACAAGCACTGTTAATTACTGAATTCACATGGTTGTTATCAAAACTACCTAACACAAAATAAATGATGGGTATCATTTTTTCACAAAAACTAACATATTCCACAAACTTAAGTATAATATGCTACTAATACTACTTACACATCCTAAACATGCTGGTTCAACAAAAAATAAACATTCTTAGCGAAAGAACACAGGCAAGAAAACCCCGCAGACTCAAAATTAGGATAGTTATAGGTGTTGGCTACTCATACTTCCCCAAGCCATATAAACACCTACACCTCATCGAAAAGGATTTGCATTGTCCTCAATGCACACAATATATCAAAGTAAAGAATAGAGGTCAAAAGAGCACACTTGGGCACCTAAGCGCCAGTCTGTGATTGTGTATGACCACCCTTAACCTGTTTGGTGATCTCCTCAATAGCAGCAACATGTCCAGGGGGTCTAACAACCCTCATCCTCACCTCACGAGCCTATCGGGACTACTCATTTAAAATGGAGACCTGCATAGCAACCTCAAAATATTGTAGCTCTATCAACTCTCCCTCTCACCTC
This sequence comes from Solanum aculeatissimum, assembly GCA_038996855.1. NCBI lineage: Eukaryota > Viridiplantae > Streptophyta > Magnoliopsida > Solanales > Solanaceae > Solanum > Solanum aculeatissimum. Next base: position 14,719 of record JBCEWC010004263.1, on the reverse strand, counting down.
AATGCATCTATATCATCATCCTCAAGATGATGCCTCTTCTCGAGGGCGTGTAGTGGTATCTTTTGGAGAGCAAATAAATCAACAACCACCTTAGTGGTGTCAGGCAGAGAAAGCACAAATGATGCTGATGCTGCTACCCTCATCTCGGTACGGAGCTGCTAGATCTCCTCTTGAATGGTTGTCAAGTTAGCAGGCTGGGCTGAATTGAGGCTCTGCTCCATTTGCCTTTCAAACGCATCTATGTGGCTATGTACTGGTGTAAGCCTCTCTTAAATGGTGGCCACATAGTGTATCTGCGTACGCTTCTTGGCCTCTGAAATGGCCTAACAAACCCAAGGCTTGAGCTGGTGTAACAACTAAGTCAATTGAGACTTAGCTAAACCAGTCATTGCGCCAAGGTCTAGATAGATGTTGTAGACACATATACCATACCATAAGGGGAAGGTTTTGTAGGCATAAACTCTGGTGTAGATTAGAAGTAATGGGTACATTGTATCTCTCTCAGTCTCAATCTATGGAGGGCTCTCTGTCTCTAGAGTAACAACTATGGACGATGAAGGCTCAAACGGTGGTGCTGCGACGAACATCTCTGGTAGTTATACTGGTGGGTATGGTGCTCACTGGAGGACTACTAGATTCTCATCAGCCTTTATCAAGCTAGGATCCATTGTCCTATGAACCTTGATTGGAGTGTCCACTTGATGTAGAATCTCTACCCCTGCTGCTATGCATAAACGATAGATCAAGCACGGGAAAGGGATGAAAGTGAACCTCTTTAGGGCCGCCTCATGAATCTGCTCTGCTATCAAGCGGGCCTAATCAATATCATAGCCAACGATGATACTAGCAACCAACACTGCATGCTTTGGAGTAAAGGTATTATCAACATGGGTTGACCAGATTTGTGAACACACTACATCTCACCAAAACTTCCTGGTGAAGTTGAGTGAAGCCTTCACGATTGCTAATCACGTGGAAACTCAGTCAGGGTCCCGACCCTGCTTAACAATATGATCAGCAATCTATCTCATCAAAGTGGCCCTATGGGCTGCATCTCTCAAGCCCTGGTCCCTAGTCTGGCTTAACTGTGATCGTACTCTACTGTGGAAATTGGAGCCTTGTACTGGGTACCAAATAGGAACCTACAAATAGTAGCCTTACATATGTCAATTGGAACTCCTCTCTTCATCATCTCTGTGATCTGTGGTTATGTAGGGGGTTTCTTCTCTTTTGGAGTCGACTCCATAATGGTGAGAACGTTGGATGTGTAGAACTCTTGAACCATAGTCGGGGAGTACTTCCCCTACAAAGTTGCTAACCACTCCAAGTTGTAGCAAGCCATGGTGTCCCACAGCCCTGGGCGCACTATCAAGCCTAGTAGGGATGATCCGAGACTCTTTAAATATGGTACGGGCCTATCTTCCCTGCTCGTCATGATGAAAATCATCTTGGTATATGCGCTGCATTCCCGCACACACCATCTACTAGTCAAAGCATCTGGAGGCGAAGGTGGTGTTGGTGGTGTCAGGGAGGACATTACAACCTCTAAATTTGACTCCTCTCTAGAGCCTTAGACATCTCTCTATCCCGATTCGAACTCTGACCCCTCACCATACGAAGTCATATGTATGGAGGTGCGCTGTCTCTCACCTCCCTTGTTAGACTAGGGAGGCCGACCAGCTATGGCTAGAGTGTAGGCCGATGGTGTCTGTCTAGTAGCTGCCCAAGTCTGTCATGGCTTGACACCTTCATCTGGATGGATGTCGAGGTCCTTTACTCATCCACTGGGCTCAAATTTGGTCAACTTATTATGTAACTAATCCCGCGTGGCCTATATCTTATCTCGCTTGGGTCTAGGAGCCATAGTACCTGAAATCATACCATTAACCCATAAATTATTCCCTTTAGTATAGGTAATAAAAGCAAAAAGTTACAAGAATGAATAGCAGAAGAATCGACGAAGGCTCGTCTATGAGCTGTAGGAAAACAACAGGTCGTAGAAGGCCTTCGTAAGTAGTAGGGTATATTAATTTAGATCACTGGAAATACACCTACGAGACCAGGTACAACTCGTAGATACAACTATGGGTCGTATACTGAGTTGTAGGTGTGCTTCCAAAATTAACATCTGCAGGTATGGAACCTACAAAACCAGGTTACGAGTCGTAGTTTAGACTATGACCCATAAATGGTTTCGTCTGATGAGATCCTAGAAAATCCCAAGTTGTTGGACTTACTTGCGAGGGGAAACTATGGTCTATGGATTAATCCAAGAGCCGTAGAAGACCCTCATGTTGTAAAATATAGCACCTAGTTTTTCTAAGCTCATCAAACAGTTTCCATTAATCACTATAGGACCGAAAATCACACTCAACAACAAGGCATGTCATTTTATTATTTTAAGCAATATCAAAGCAAGATCACATATTCACCAAGTTACCCACACCCTATATGCGTGACTCATTTATCTACCCTATTATGTAGTGATTTCACATACACATACCACTCTAACCACCATTGGACAACAAATGTTCATGCTATCATTCACACACACGCAATCACATGCTAATTTTTAATAAAATAGCTTAATCTAATTTTGATGATAAGTGTGTACGTGATTTCAAATAATGGCATACAAACACTTCATGGCAACTTGCATTTATTACATTGTTCCGACTTATGCAAGAATAGGCAATACCCATTATTAGAATCATAAACCTCAGAATACCATTCCTAACAATAATTCAACCTATTGACACAATTTCATGTAACATATAGAAAATCAAGTCAAGAACATACTAAAACTTGATCAAGAAGCCGAGAAACTGTTAGAGATAGTCGAGAAAAGGGAACCCTAGGTGCGTTGGAGATAGCTGGAAATTGGCCAGAAAATATAGAGGTAGTCGGGACAGTGGTTAGAGACTTGGGGAAGAAGAAGGGCTTTGGGTATTTTGAGAAATTATGGCAAGAATGAGGGGTAAATGATTTTACTCCTCTTTTAAATAATTTATCGGGTCGAGTTAAAATTGGGTGCAGGTCCCATGAAAGTCCGACTATGGGCCGTAAGAGATTCTATGGCCCGTGGGCATGGGTTCCATAGTGTAAGGACCTAAACTTTGGAAAAACCTTATTGATGCAGTGTACATTGATTTTGAACTCATTTTGGGTGATTTATGATCATCATGAGTCTCCCTTATTTAGCCATGTTCAAGGGGATTACCTTGGTTAAGATTTTCATAAGAATCATTGGAAGAATCAATTTTTCAATGATCATATCTCATATCACAATAAGAACTGGGTGGTCTACGACCAATCAAATTGAAGATCTTTGAATTAACTTTCCAACACATCCAATTTCACTTGATTCCGAGTTTGGATTGAGAAGTTATGCCCATTTTTGTAAGGGCCACTTGTGTAGGGATTGTGATGAGTTTTTGACCACGGTGACACTACATGGGAACCTCCACGAGTCATGTGACTCACCCCAGGCCATGTGGAGGAGCTTTGAGGTGACCCTTGTCCTTGTGTGTAGGGTGTTTGCCTTAAGTTGGGGTTCAAGACCAAGGCATTCATTACATGAACCCCACACGGCTCGTGTGACACTTCACTGGCTGTATGGTAGCTTGTGAGAGGATCCTTGGCCTTGAAAACCATATCTTGTCCAAGACACTTCACACATGGACCTCACACGGATCATGTGACACCTACACGGGTCGTGAGGTGTGTAAGGGTGTTGGTGTAAAAATTTTCTAAGTATGGAATCACCATCCTAGAACTTCATCAGTGGATAATTTTTCTAAGTGAAGCTTCATGGGTGGGCACACAGTCCGTGTGACCTTACATGATCCATGGTGCCTCCATACGAGACCCTAGCAACTTTTTGTGATTTGTTTCATTAATGGTTTATTTGTAATTTAGGCTATCCCTAAGGGTTGTTTATGACTTTATAACCTATTCTAAGCCTCTCAAAAGATCTATACTCTTCTATTCTCATTCAATTCTATTCAAACACTTAGAATATTCAGTTCTCTCTTCTAAGAACTCCTCTCAAGTGAGCCATTGAAGACTTAGCTTGGAGCTTAAGGAAGGGTTTTCTTCTCCAATTGATTTTTTCTTGATTCTTCTAATTAATCAAGGTATGTGGGATTGATTCATGATATCTTTCAACCATTAATACCCAAGACGTTTTACACTTTAAATTATAAATTTCAAGCTTCAATTGATTATGGGTCTTTAAGTTTGTTTATGATTTGATTAAATTGAAGTATGGGATATATTTAGTTGTTGATTTTAAAGTGATTTAAGCCCTAGTTTGATGAATTGCATTGGAATTATGAAGGTTCAACTATGCATGTCCCTTTAAGCTTTCAATCTAAGCATGGGTGATTTAAATTTTGATTTAATTATGGATTTCTTTGTGACTTAAGAATGAATCTATCTTATTATGATGTTTTAAATGTGAATCTCTATTGCCCATGTTATTCCATCATCATTCATAACATTTTCATGTATGAACATTGATTTTATGAAGCTTATGATGTTTACGATTAAGTTTTCAAGCAGAGAATGGGTACGACAAGATTGTGATTACACTATGTCTATGATTTGGCTCTTTGAGCATCTATTGGTGTTTACACCATTAAGAATGATAAGAAATGATCCATTCCTATACATGAAAGTATGTCATGACGTATGATTTGGCTTTTTAACCCAAAAATGCATGGTTATGGAAATATGATTTGGCCTTTAGGCCCAAGTGTGCATTGTTATACTTTCAAGTACTTATCCTCTTTTCAAAAGAACTTATGTATATTTATTCTCGTGGGATGAAGGCTTAGCACTGAGGGATTGGAGGAATAAAGGACTATCCCTAAGGGTCCTTACTCCTTTCGTCAAACTATGTGTCAAACATAGGTTCATATTTATGCCCTTTTTTAGGGATGATTAAGAATGGATGTACCTTTGACAAGTCGGTCACCTCTTTATCCATTGTAGGGTAGATGACAGAGTTCCAAGTTATAGCTCACTTTGTCTTATGTTGGATGAGGTCCCATCCCCGCTATGTTATATATTATGGCATTCATGCATCATGGATTTCATGGAATATTGGTATTTTATTCTTCCTATATAATTCTTTCTATATATATGTGCCTTTGTCATCTAACATTGATTTGCAGAATTTCATGTTCATAAGCATTTGCATGCCCGCATACTTAGTATATTCAGATGCACTAACACATACTCTTTTGCCTACATGATCTAACCATGTAGGGACTGGAGACTATCATCTTTCACCTTTTGATGGCTAGCTTGATTGTCAAAGAGTTGCTTGTGGTGAGTCCTATCATCCAAGTACAAGCCACCTTTTATCTACCTACTATCATTATGATGTTTATTTCTTTACTTTGAGGGTGAGATCGAGACGTGTCTTGATCCTCGACCTATTCTAGAATAGAGGCATTGTTGGACATCTTGTAGTCTTTTGTACGAATATGCTATGTGTATTTTGAGATTCTATGATCATGTACTACTTATGGATGATATGATTATGTGATATAAGATGGTATGGAAAGTCTTAAGTCCTACGATATCTCCATAACTTGAGTTCTTCTTACTCGTCCCTTAGTTTTATGTGTTATGTGAATCCATGTTAATCCCTATCCCTATAATGTCCCCATAGCATGAGTCATACTTACCTTCCTCATAGAACTATGTTGTTTAATGTATATTTATGCGCTTCTGAATCGATGTTGTGTGAATGTATGCTATGAGTTTTTTTGGGGTCTCTCAGGTTCCTATTTGTCATATCACTCCTAGGCTCTACTCCAGATTGTGATACGTAGTTTACCTGAACACTAGTTTAGGGAGATTGCATCACAGATTCAACTACGAGTCTTACATAGACATATGACCCATAGGTTGGATCGTTGAAACCCCCAACACTTAGCAACTTTTAGGAATCTTACCTGGGGTCCACGAGCCCCATTCATGACCTATATTTTTATCTACGGGTCATAAAGTTGTCTTATGAACTGGAGTGCACAAAACTTTACTTACTGGAAGTGAGTCTACGAGTCAATCTACGGGTTATGGTATAATACACGACCCATAGAACTGGTCGTAGAATTAACTTCTCTCACTTTTCAACACTGGTTTGCTGACTTAACCCTGTTCCTGTATGTCCTTTATAGAACAAATTGTTACCCTATAATCCACTTGTCCTTTAGTCTAAAATTATAACCAAAATAAGAAAATTAAACCACCTACAAGTCCAGAAAGCTAAAAATAAAATACAAACACAAATGTTACATCATATATCTTGGATTGCCTCCCAAGTAGTGCCTGATATATTGTCATGGCACGACTTGGACAACCTGGTTACTCAGACTTCACCAAGTGCCCAAACTTCCATCTTCAGATCATCGAGCCTCTTCATAGACTGACAAATATTGAAAATGACTTTTTTATCATTCAATCGAAAATTGAGTTGGCCTGACTCCATGTCCTCCAATGTTCACCTAGTGTCTAGGAAAGGCCTTCCCAAGATGATTAGGACTTCAAAGTCAACTTTGCATCTAGGATCACGAAGTTTGTAGGTAAGATGAATTTTTCAACTTTGACGAGGACATAATACAGTATCCTCATAAGATTCCTCACTGTCCTGTCAGCTATCAATAACCGCATGCTCATTGGAGTAGGGGCTCCCAAGCCTAGCTTTTTTAATATTTCAAGAGGCATTAAATTGATACTGGCACAAAAATTGCACAATGCCTTTACAAATTCAACATCTCCAATGGTGCAGGGTATGGAGAATGCTCCGGGATCCTCTTTGTTTTGCACCAAGGACCTTGTCATAGCACTGCAATGCTAAAGATCTTAGGACAACACTTGGTTCATTGTCCTCTTTTTGTACACTAGGTCCATCATGAACTTAGCATACCCGAGCATCTTCTCCATTGTCTCAATGAGAGAGATGTTGATCTTAAGCTGCTTCAACAAGTATATGAAGTGTTGAAACTTACCTTCCGCCTCTTTCTTTTTGAGTCTCTAAGGGAAAGAAGGGGGAGGTATTAGTGTGGGTTTCAACTTTTTTGGCGTTACTACCTCATCTCTCACCCCATCATTGGCGCTAGCATACTTGCTATCAACCATCTCTTCATGCACGTCATCCTCATCAACTAGCATCGGTGGGTCAATGGCCTGCTTTCCACCATATGTCATCACTACAATACACTGCCCCTCATTTTATGGATTCTGCACTGTGTTGCTGGGCAATGTATCTTTTTGGTACAGGTTCAACTGCATCGACATCTGATCAAACTGTTGCTCCAGCTGCTTGATAGCATCAGAATGAGACTCGATCTTCCGATTAATATTTGAGATATGAGATTTCATCCCCTTCATTATCTCATCTTCGGTGTCAACCGTTTTCAACAATCTATCAAACATCTTCTCAATCCCCGAACAACCAGCCCTAGGGTCATGATTATGTGATGGAACATATGCTATATTCTAATAACCATATCTGCGACCCCAATCAGCATCTCTGTCCTCGCCCCTGCTCCTATCATAGTATCCACCTCAGTTGTTGTCTCTAAAAATGTCAACTCTATTTCAGTTTCGACCTCGGTTCCCTTAACCTTGGCGCCAATAGTACTGATTGGACCCTTAGGCATTGGTCTGGAAACCCCTCGTATAATAAGTGACAAAGCAAGTGTCCTTCTCATAGTAAGGCTCCTCATACATGGTGCTCATGGAAGTTGATGATTGACTATATTCACGCGATCCTGACTCTGCTTCATCAACAACCCCACATTAGTACTAATCTGAGCTAGCTCTTGTATTATCTTCTCGTTTATCTTTGCTTGTGTTGAATTAGTGCTAACTGAGAAAGAGTTTTTAGTCATTGACTTATCTCTTTTCCCCCATGCATGGTTCATCTTAACCACTCTCTCCAAGCGTTCAGCTATAATCGGAAATTAACAATCTAAAAACAAGCCTCCCGTGATAGTGTCAGGCACAGTTTGGCCATTTTTGTCTAAGGCTTAATAGAAGAAATCTACCAAGGCATCATCAACAATTTTGTGGTTAGCTTTTTTGACCTTAGATAGAACCTCTCCAAAAAACCCTTTTGCATGCCCATCCGGTGATTGCTTGATGTCACTCAGGTCACACCTCCCTTTGAGGTAAAGAGGTGGCAGTCAAGTATTTAACCTAACCAAGGTTAGGATAGAATCCCACAAGGAATATGGTAGACTCTAGATTAGTTCAATTATAAAATGAGTAGACAAACCAATTTATCTCCTAGAAAGAAGAAATAAACAAAAGAAGCGGGGGGGGGGGGGGGGGGGATTTGAAAACTCAAAACAACTCCCCAACCCTGGAAAGTGGTTTGAAACCAGTAAAAAAGCCAACTAGGGACCTTTTTTCCCCATGACTCTCTAACTAAGTGTTATAGGATACTCTCAACTTTTTTCCGATGTGTGGGTGTAGGATAGTAAGTTAGGTTTACCTAAACTCTTGATCCAGCGAATGGGTGAATTTCATCACAGAACTTAATCCGTCTCTGTGATGTCACATTACTAACCCTTACTCTATCCTAGTACAACCTCCCTTAATTTAGTTAGGTTGATTAGTCAAGACAAAGCTCGATCAACTCATGTTAATTACTTCTTTTCCTATTTGTTACTTCCTTGATCCGGCAAGTAATACTAGGCGAATTCTAACGTTGACCACCATTAAAAATCAGTTAAAATGAAGAGGTTAATTAATGCAGCCTAACACACCTTTCAAGAATTACAAGTCATCCAATTTTACGTACTTAGTTCATCATGGTTCCCACAACCCTTGTTATGGGTTTAGCTAAGCATGCTTGGTATATATGCACAAATTATGAAGTAAGAAAACATAATTAAGTACTTACACACAAGAACAGATGAACAAGGACCCAACTTTTCAATGCAATTCATAAACTTCAATCAAGAATCGAAAGATTATGATAAAAATAGTCAAAGTATTGCTAATACATTAGTGCTAGCCTAACTCTCTGGAAACTTTTCAAAAAATACCCTAAAAACCTATTTATAGTGTTTACAAGCCAAAATGAATTAGGACAACTGTATCGACAAGAATTCACGGGCTATTCTACGGCTTGTAACATACTTCATGTCTAGTGGATCGGGGTTTCATGATTGTGGCTGAACCGTAGAGACAACTTCTATGAAACCTTTCCATGGACCATATAAGATTCCACGACCCGTAAAGGATTTCGTCTGAGACAACTACAACATATCTCCACTTTTTTACTTTCCAAGTACGAACATGTTATACAACTCGTAAATTGATTCACGACTCGTGTTCCTCCTCGTAGAGCTTAACTTCAATTTTCAGTCCTTTACTGGAAAAAAATACGAGACCCCCTTTACAGCTCGTGGAACAATCCACGACCCGTAAAAGGTTCTGTATAATGTCAAAATTTGCAACTTCTGTACACTTTGCCCAAAAACCACACAAATACTAAGATCCTGCAAAACAAACATAAAATCACATCAAATCTAGTAACAACACTTTGAGAACACACAAAATTCTAAGTTTTAAGCATCAAAAGTATTGTATTTCAGCAGCACATCAACACCTTCAACTTAAAATTATTGCTTGTCCTCAAGCGACAAACTTAATCTATATAACCAACAAAGAGACACACAGACTTTAACCCAATGACACAGACTTTACCAAACCTCAACACATATACCTACACCTCTTTTCAAACACTCATCAGATAGTTATCCAGCAAACTAATACAGATCAATTCATCCAATAGTGTAACTATGATAAGCCATGCAATCACAAATAAGCAACATATCACTGATTTGGTCAGATATTAACAATGTAATGCAAGTACCCTCACAGAAAGAAGTCCCATTACACACTCTGGATGAGATTTTTGAATTAAATTCCTTGGGACTGCATCAAAACACTCACCCTTATAAAAGATATTCAAATGTTGTGCCCAATACCATATGTTTGCCCCTATACTCAAGACTATGACTTTTTGACTAATTGGACTAGGATCATATTAGGACTTTCTAAGCTTGTAATGTAGGCTCAGGGGGATTTGGAGTGACTTTTTGGAAACATAGTGATTGAAGGCCCTCCTTGACACTATATTATTTTACACTTTTTCCTTACCAACCTATCACTTTTATTACATTCTTCCTTTTTCCCATTTTCAACCATCTTAGGGTGTTTTTCTTCTCATTTTTAGCTCATTGCCCTATACATTCACATTCTTTTGTATTTTGGCAATTTTTTTCATTTTTCTTGAACCTTTTTTAATCTTTTCTCCATTTTCTGTATCACGCTTCCTTGCTATTCATGATTTTCCTTATACCAGCCACCCTCAACTTAGGCTTTTGGCCTAATATGAAGTACACAATATCTATCTTCAAAACTAGGGCCACTTTTGGTAGCCACCCTCAACTTAGGCTTTTAGCCTCAATTGGGGTGCACAGTCTTCAAGGAAAGACCAGGGCCAACTTTAGGGATTATCATTCATTAAGGTTAGGTTTCTTAGGTGTTTACAAAGAAAAGAGGTCAATATGAGGCTCAAATACAGGGATCAAGGGATACATAACACATTTTCTCGGTTATTTAAGCTAAGTGGGCTAAATAAGAACAATGGCCTAAGAGCTTTCCCCAACCAACTAACCTACAATCTAAAATAGGGCAAGTTCTGGATTGAAACACAATAATGAATCATGCAATTAGGCTCACTCACTCATGGAACTGCTTACATGTCAACACATACCAAACAAATCATGATTTTTATCATAATTTAATCTTAACTTATCAGAACAAGCATTGTCAAACACCTAATCATGCATGGTTACTATCAAAACTAACTAAACAAAAATTTAGTGGGTATTATTTTTCACAAAAATATACTATGCCATGAATATTAGTACTGTATGCTACTAATACTATGTAAACATCCTAAACATGCCGGTTCAATAAAAAATAAATGTCCATAGGGAAAAAGAACACATGCAAGAAAACCCTTTGGAATAAAAATTGAGATGGTTATAGGCCAAGGCTACTCAGACTTCACTGAGGCCTATAACTACCCACATCCCATCGAAAAAGTTGTGCATTGTCCCTAATGCACACAAAACATAATATAAAGAACTAGGGTCAAAAGAGAATATCTAGGCACCTATCTCGAATTGTCCATCCTCCATAGTCCTAGTGGACTCCTCGACTATAGGATCTTATCCGGAGGGTCCAACACCCCTTATCATTTGCTACTCACGAACTTGCTGGGCCTCCTCATCCTATTTCGATCTCATACAAGCAAGGTCTAGCTCCTCCTCCTCCATAAGCCCCATATCGAAGTGCACAATATTAGCATCATCCATGCGGGACCTCTTCTCGAGGGAAGGTAGTCTGGGCTCCTCTGGAGCAAACAGATCAATCACTGGCACAACAGGCATAGTCGGGGAAATAATCACTGGACTGGCCAATGTTGTTGCCATCTCATCCTAAAGCTGCTGAATCTCTATCTGGACGACCATCAAATCAATAAGCCTTGGTATATTCAGACTCTGCAGGACTCACTCCTCAAAAACATCCATACGAGCATCTATACGTGCAAGTATCTCCTAAATAGTTGTGACCATGAATGTCTGCATGCGGCTCTCAGCCTCGAAAATAACCTAGGGGACCCAGGGCATCAACTACTACAATAATTGAGCCATCTGCAACTCATTGTGGGATAATCTCTGTGCCAAGGCCTAGAATGATGTTGTTGACAAAAATATGATGTCGGTAGGTAGTGAAGTAGTGGGCACGACCTCGAGCACAGTAGTAGTAGTGGTAGTGAGACCCCTCTCCTCATCGGTCTTAGTCTATAGGGGGCCTTCAACAGTAGGTATAGGAGTAGCAGTAGTAGAAGGGTCAGGTGGAGGCACTGAAGCGAAGATCTCTAGTAGAAGTACCTGTGGTCTCGGTGCTCGTCGGAATGCAATCGAATTATCATCAGCCTTGATCACACTGGCATCAAGTGTACGCTGAACCTCTACAAGTATGTCCACATGGTATAATATCCTAACCCTCGCTGCTAAACATAGTTGGTGAATGAAGCACGGGAAGGGGATAATCATGGACCTCTTCAAGGTCACCTCATGAATCTTCTCTACAATTAGTGCATCCCAGTCAATAGCGTAACCAGCTAAGATGACGACTACCAAAATAGCTCGATCCAGCATCAAGGTATCATCTGTAAGTGTTGGTCAGATCCAGGAATGAACCACTGTCCACCAAAATTTGATGGGGAAACTAAGGGAAGCATTCATGATAGGATCTGCTGATGTGCCTACCGAAGCAGGGTCGGGCCCCTCTGCTACAATCTGAGTAGCCACCCATCTCATCAAACTTGCTCGTCAATCTGGGTCCCTCATCACACCAAGTCTTGTGTCTTCCCCACTCTACGGTCGAACTCTACTATGGATCTGGGGGGCTGCAAACTCAGGTCCAAACAACATCCAGCAAATAGTCTCCTTTGATATGTCCACCTGCCAGCCTCTCACCATCACCTTCTCCAAACTCGACTGGGTGAGAGGCTTGTTCCCCTTAGGAATAAAGTTGTATATTGTCACGGTATAAGAGGTGAAGAACTCTCTCATCAATATCAATGAGTACCTCCCTACCGATTATGCCAACCACTGGAGCCTATGGCAAGCTATAGTGTCCTCGAGCCCTGGGACACTATCGAGTCCTATAGTAATGACTCGAGGCTCCTCAAATATGGAACAAGCAGGTTGGCCACACTCATTCTGCTGGATGTCCTCCTGATAGATAGTCTGCATGCCCTCGATGCACCACATGTTAACCTTTATATCTGTTGATGAATCTGGTGCTCGAGGGCCTAAAGAGGATGCAATGTCTGAGCCCTTGTCCAATCTAGAATCGGACCCCATCTCAGAAGAGGTCATTTGTATACTGTTATTGGTCCTCGCACCTCCCTCATTAGACTGAAAAGGGCAGACCACAACCGCCTATGTGGCAGCCTACCTAGTAGTAGCTTGAGTCTATCATGGCTCGACGTCAGAATCAAGATCAACACTGAGCTCCTCTATAGAGCCACTAGACTCAGGAGTATGCTCAAAATCTATGGGCTCATCATACAAGTGCTCCCTCATAGCCCTAATCTTATCCTTCTTTGATCGCGAAGCCATGGTACCTACAAAATACATATTCATAAAACCAATTAGTCACATGAATTGTAACTCAAAAATAAATATCAGAACTGGACTGGAAAAATAAGGGTTCACAAGAGCCTTTTCATGAGTCATAGAATGATCTACAAGTCATAAAGGGCTCTTGTGGATGCAGTGTTCAACAATTCTCTACTACTGGAGTTGCATCTACGAGACCAGGAATGATTTTTTGAATGTTCTACGAGTCATAGACTGAGTAATAGATGTAATTGCAGATCCAGTTTAGCACAGGTGGAACTCTACGAGACCTATGTATGAGTCAAAGAATAATCCATGATTCATAGAAGGTCTCGTATGATGAGGTCACCAAAACGTTTGGTCACCAAAAATTAAACAAAACCAAAAACAAAATATATGCACACCACATGATTAAGCACACATTAACCTATCCCCAAACATGAATTATATTCAGAATGACCCCATCAATAGTGATCTAACATAAAATCCTAACAGTCCAACCCTCTTGTTCGAATTTTAATCATACACCACTTCTCAAGCCATGAATTCACATAATTTCACACAAATTTGATTTTTTTCGATGTCCTAATCATCATTCGAACAAAAAATTTACTATGAAGTCATTTTTTGTCTAACTAGTTCAACCCTAACCTAGGTGTAACAACCCAAAATTTTTTGAAATCTACTTATGGTTGGCATTCTATGATATAATACAAGCCATGGATGAGTTTTGGTGGCCACGGGTTGAGTTTAAGTGGCCGTAATGCAAATTGGGCTGGTTAGTGGCCTAGAGGGATAATTTTGACAGTCAACATAAAATAGTCATAACATTTGATGTGGGATGAACCATTTGAGCTACCATATATCAAATTGAATCTCTTTGAGTTATATTTGCAACACAAGTGGTTTCACTCAATTTGGATATGGGATGAGGGAGATATGGCCAAAACAGTGAGACTGTCTAAAATTCGGAAGCCATTGGAGATAGGCTCAGAACAATGGCCAAGGACATTTGCACAGACCGTGAAACTTTGTACGGTCTATATAGGGTATCGTGTGGTGTCACAGTGAGCTAGGGGTGGCCTGGAACCACCCCTAAGCTACGTCCAAGTCAACGGGAGCTTGAACGGACCGTTTGACACCAGACGGCCCGTGTATTGCCTCGTGAAGTGAGGAAGTAGCTTGGACAAGCCAAGGATGGAAATTTTGAGGTTAAGGGAGGTCATACGGTGCCTCTCATGGGATGTCTCACCTTAGACGGTTCATTTGGTTGCTCGTCAAGTGTAACAGAAAGTCCTACGAGAGTTCGCACGTAGAATTGGCTAAGTACATATCGACGGCATGGTAAACGGTACGTGAGACCACTTGATGGCACTGTAGCTATCGTTTGGGTGCTGTGTTCAGTGAAACGTTCTGGTTTATTAATGGTATTTTCATGATTTAACATTTCCCTAAGCCCCCTTTTGGTCCCTTAAGGTATCCTAAAC